>BQNB010087879.1:0-27805 GCA_026074375.1 Tanacetum coccineum | reverse complement strand
CCTAAAGTCCCTTTTATCTCTTTTTAGTTATAAAACACAAGGACCATTATTGTCAATATCCAAACTTAGTTATAACTAAAAAAAGGGCTAAAATAGAAATGAAAAGAGAGAAAGACATGAGGGACTAAAGTTGCATCTTTTCCAAACTTATCTTTTAAACCAGGCAACCATAACTGTACCAACACCATTTCCCGCCAACCCCAAACCACCCCTCTCCCATGGTTTTTCTTGCAATACCACCTTCCAAGTACCTACCACAGCTCACCCTCACCTTTCCCCACAACCCATTGACCCTATAACCCCTTTCCCTGTCAAAACACACAACCCGAGCACCCCCTTCAATGGTTGAGATGAGAACAAGACAAAGGGAAGGCTAGGATTGCTTGGGGAGTGTCCTACTCTCACAGCTAACTCATCCCAACACAAAGAGAAGAAAAAGAGCTGCTATAAAAGAAGAGAGACCAAACCAGCACCATGTTACACCCTTTTTTTACCTGTTTTAGTTTAAATGTTTTATAATTAAGTCTTTTTAGCATAATTTGTACTCAGTTCTATTTTTAAGTTTTATGTTGTAAGTTCTTGGATTTTAATGAAAGTTTAAAAGTTTTACTTTAAAAAATTGCATGCCATCACTGTCGAATTTTCAAGATTTATATTAGCTTTTTAAATCTGTTTATGTTATATGAGAATGTGTTAATACAGTTAACCCTCACTTCTAAATCCATTTGTTAGCTTTCCATTTACAAAAAATCAGTTAAAAAACGAATTTACAAATTTAAGGGGGTGTTTGGTTTAGTGTTAAAATGGGGCATTTTGGGTTTGGTATGGGTCAAGCTCACTCAGCCAACTTTGGCTGAGTGAGTAGGCTTTATTAAGTCACTTAAATCACCAAATTTAATTTGAAAATAAATCTTTAGGTTTCTTTTATAATTCTGTCAAATTTGAATAAGCAAAAATGAGCTTAAGTGCTCAAGCTGCCTATGCAGCTTAAGCACATTGTTCTTGTGCTCTTGGGTGTTGTTTCTAGCCATTTACCAAAGCCCATGTTCTGTCTCTTTTAACTTGACCAAGTGATAAGCCAAGTGTTTGTGTTTGAATGATTTTTGAGAATCCCCATTTTTAAGCCCAAAATTCAGCAGCTTTTATTGTTTTTTAGGCTCCCAAGTTTTGAATATAAGCTCAATACCCTCCCTTTGTTATCTGTTTGAAGTTGGTGATTTTAATTTAGGGTAAATAAAGCTACATAAAGAGTTATTTCATTTGCCAAAATAAGCCTTAAGCTCACTGCCATGTTCCCCTGGTGCTGAGCACCATCTTTAAGCCTTTTTAGTTTGCTTATTTTACATTGTAACCTAGCTTTTTATTGCTGTTTAAGATAGCTTATAGGGTAATTTCTAGGGTTCATTGCAGCTTACTCCACCTGGCTTAACTAGCTTTAATTAGGTCACCTAAATAGTAGCGTATAAAGTAGTCTTTTTCTGTTTTTTTTTTTATCATTTTCAGTGTTGGCTCTATTTATCTTTAGCTTATTTAGGGCTTAATTCTTTTAGTTTACAGCTTAATACGATAACCTATCTTATTCTTGTTATTGACTTTAGATTGTAGCTTATTGTGCATTAAAAAGGGCTAAAAAGAAAAAGCTAAAAAGCCATTAAGGCTCATTAAGCTGCTGTGACTTTCAGCTTATATTTTTGGCTTATTTAGTGGGTTTCTGTCTTTTTTGTGCTCTTATTAAAAATGTTCTCCTTATGCCCTCCTCATCTTTGATCTTTGGCTTTTGCATAAAAGACACTATGGACTATCCTTGCAAATCGGGGTCATTCTCAGGGACCTTTATGTGTAAATTTATAAGGTTTTATAGTAGCTTAGTTTAGTCCTTAGGTTAGCTGCACTGTTTCCTCGTTAGTCCTTGTCCCTTTCACTGTCTGTCTTTTATGGTTAACAGCGTTAGATTTAATTATATAATTAATTAAATTAGGATTCTCATTTTTTTTTTTTTTTTTTTTTTTTTTTTTTTTTTTAAAATTTTTTTTTTTTTATTTTTTTTTTTTTTTTTTTTTTTTTTTTTTTTGTTTTGTTTTTTATTTTTTTTTTTTTTTTTTTTTTTGTATTTTTTTTTTTCTTTTTTGTGTCTTTATTTTTTTTTAATTTTATATTTAATTTTTATTTTTTTACTTTTTTTTTTTTTTTTGTTTTTTTTTTTTTTTTTTTTTTTTTTTTTTTTTTTTTTTTTTTTTTTTTTTTTTTCTTTTTTTTTTTTTTCCCTTTTTTTTTTTTTTTTTTTTTTTTTTTTTTTTTTTTTTATTTTTCTTATTTTTTTTTTTTTTTTTTTATTTTTTTTTTTTTTTTTTTTTTTTTTTATTTTTTTTTGTTTTTTTTTTTTTTTTTTTTTTTTTTTTTTTTTAAAATTTAATTAGTTTAAATTACTTTTGAATTTAAACAGTAATTAATATTTGGCAATTTTTTTATTTTTAGAAATTATTAACTTTTTCTTTATTTAATTTTATTTTTCGAATTTTTATTACTTTTCATTTTTTGTTCTTTTTTCTATTTTTTAGTTTTAATAGGTTTTAATCTTTAAAATATTCATAATAAAATCAAGGGAAATCAAACCCACCAACAACACACACACAAACAACACCACACCAACCAAGAACCACCCTGTACAACATAAAATAATATTTTTCTTTTTTATAAAATTTTCTTTTGTCATGTTGTGTTAGGAACAAATATAAAATTTGTTATGGCTTAATTTTCTATAAATTTCAGTCTTGACCCGTTTTTTTACGGGCTTGTTGTTTTACGTTTCTTTTCGTTTTTACATTCAAACGACCTCCGTTTTTTGTTCTAGTTTTCTTTATTTTTCAGTTAAGTTAATTAGAATTTATTTTTGATTTTTAAATTTAATTTAGCATTTAGTTTCTTTAATTTTTAGTATTTAGGTTTCCCGATACTGATTCTGTTTCCCGTATTTTAGTGCTAGAGATTTAATTTTCAGGATTTTCCCTATAATTAAATTTGCTGTTTCCCGTAGTTTTAAGATCCCATTTCCTATACCTGTTTCCCGTAGACTAAATTGGTTTTATTTAATTAATTTTAGTTACTATTATATCAGTGTTCGTCCATCATTATTCTCCATCATTCAATTTCTCATCAAACCAGGATTATTTTCAATTGCAGCCTCGTTGGGACATACGACCCGGGAATATCTCTTCCGGAATCTTTTTATTATTGATTCTTATATATTTAATCTCTTTGTGTAGATTTTGACCTTTTGCCTTGGTCAAGGGCATTTGGTTGAGATTTGCATTTGAGTTGTTTTATATATACGTACTATTTTGCGAATCAATTTTTGGCGCCGCTGCCGGGGAGGCATTTGCTACGATTTTTATCCGACTTTGATCTGAACTTGTCTTATTATTAATATATCATATTAAAAAACACAAAAATATTTTTCTTTTCTTTTTATTAGTACATATCATATAAAAAAATTAAAAAAAAAACCAAAAAAATCAAAAATATAAAAAAATTGTCCATAAAAATTAAAATTCACTAATTGGTAAAATACCAAAATATAATATTCTTGTCACTGAACTGGTATTATCCATATAAGTTCCGTGAACTACTGAGTTCCCAACTCGATACTAAAGATTTAAAAACTTGCCTTTGTGTCACTTTACGATATACGGTCACCTCATTCTGATTGACAAACTAGAAAGATAGATGGGTATAAGGAGGGATGTTCTAGGATACTACGACCCGAAAGGAGAATAAGCTTCGCGATATTACTACCTCCTTCCGCTACCCACCCCCACCTGTGCGTTTTTCATTACTGAGAGCTACGTGAAGTAAGATCGATTAATTCTTGCTTAAGTTCTCTTATATGATTTTGTCCAAAATGTGACTCTGTTGTTAATAAACTCCAAAAAACCAAAAAATAATTCTTCTTTTTCCTTTCTTAACCGTTTAATTCTTTTGCTTGTCCACTCGTATTTGTTTTAATTCTAATGGTGTCTTTATCTTATTTGAATGAGTAGGGTGTGGACAAACCGTCGGATAACTTTTTGTTATTCGATGCACGTGCCAACAGTGCGGTTGTCTCTCATTGATGGAGTTTGTCTTAGTTGTACTTATGAAATGAAAATAAAAGCGATTTTTCAACTCCGTACTCTTTTGATCAATCTCCAGTTTCTCTCCTCACCACGCCCACACACTCTAAGCGGGCGGGTGGGGGGGGGGGGGGGGGGGGGGGGGGTGGGGTAAATCTTGTCGTGCAATTTGCAATGGGAAGGGGAGAGGGGCGGTGGGGTTGGGATCAAGAGAGGGGCGGGGTGGTGGGGAGGGGTTGGCGGCGGGGGTGTGCGGTCGGGGGAAGGTGATCGGGGAGGTGGGCGGAAGGGAGACGGAGGGGGTGGAAAGGGGCGAGGTAAGTGTGGAACGAGACGCTAGGATTGGTCAAGGAGGGTTATCACACTTGCGGACCGTCTCAATGACTAGTTGTTATCTTATCAGAGCACTGTTATGACAGAACTTGTGGGCCCAAAGGAAACCCGACATAGTGGTGACCTTGAAATGCTGCTACAGGACAAATGCGGTGTGTGTGATTGTGATTGAATGGTTCTTACAGTGAGAGAGTAAATTTTGTCTCGTTGATCGAGTGGGTTCCCATTCAATTTTTATCCGTCGGGAACTACGTTGATTGATCAGGCGGAGCCTGTATTGAATTGTCGTAGAAGCCTATCCTCATTATTTCTTTTTTCGGCGTTGTGTGTAACCACTAAACGTGCTCTTTTGGTATCTTGCCCCCCTGTTGTTTGTCCTTCCGGATAGAGGCTTGGACAAGTTTTCACTATGCAAAGTAAAGGAAAAAGTCCCCTGGTGCTAGATGAGGAAAATAAGCCACAAAATCATTTTTACTTCAAATAACCATTAAAATCTTTTTAAAACTTATTATCTTTTGAAAACTCAGCTGCCAAAAGAAAATTTGCCAAATAGTTTTGACTTTTGTATGGTCAAACTAGCTTAAACCAAAACAACCCCTTTGGTTCATGACAGATTTGATTAAGCTTTTTAAAATAGAGATCTAATTAGCAAAACCTTAATACCAGATACTATATAGCTTAAAACCACCTAAATCAACATATATCAATAAGCAACTAAGCAAATAACAATAAGCTAATGATTATTCTAATATTTTTGGTTTTTTTAAAGGTTTTTAGAAAAAATATTGAAAATCTAAAATCTAGACTATATTAATCAAAAACAGATAAGCAAACATGATTAATAAGCATATTAAGATATAAATAAGCACAAAGAAGCCAACATAAGCAGTAAATAAGTAAATGCAATATTTTTGGACCACCTACTTTTTTAAGAGATTTTAAGCTACAAAATGAAAAGTAATAATGGAAAAGATGGACTACTCAAGATCTCTGCTACAACAGAAGATCTATAAGCTCTTAAGCAAGAGCTTAATCGAGAGCCTAAGCTTATTGCTTAAGCTCAATAAGCCTTAAAGAAAGCTTATTCAATATTTCCCTAAACGTTGCCCTCAACTCTAAACCGTGTATCCATTCTTCATTTCAGCAATTAAGATGATTGTATTTGAGATTTTATGAGCTTATAGTAGCTTATTACCCTTTTAAGACATTTTAAGACACGGAAATTTAGGATTTAAAACACTAATTTTTAGAAGAAAACTTAACTTATATTGATTAAACTCTGCTGATTACAATACTTGAAAAAGAAATTACACTAAGAAAGCTTTAAAATTACAATAAGCCACGACTAATTCAAGATTACTACTGTTGGTGAGAAAGTTAATGCTGCTGAAAGTCTTCTTGTTGTTTCAACTGAAGTTAATGCTAATTGACTAAAGTTAATGATGATTAGTCAAACAGAAGACTGAAGTTAATGACGATTGAAGAGATTAATGGTGATTAAGAATTTGACTAAATACTTAGGAAAGTATTAAATATTTAGTCATTATATTTAATATATTTGACTAAATATTTAGGAAAGTATTGTAAGCTCTTTAGGACTCCTTAATGTATAAAAGGAGATCCTAGGGCATCTAGTTTATATATCTCATACATCTTATTCATCTCATTATCATACATATGCTTAAGAGATAGAGATACATCTTAGAGAAAGAACATTGTAATAGCTTCAAGGTTTGTAACCCTAGTACTAATCAAGAGTACTCGTATTATCAATAATATTGAAGTAGTTTGTGTTTTGTTCATTGTTCTTTGTTTAGTACTGTTCCATTGATATATACTTCTAGAGTATTAAAGAGTAGATTCTGCATACTCATTGATATACAAACAAAGTCTCTACCATTGTTATTTTGGATTCATCCAAGGTAACATACTCTTTACAACGTAAAGAATCGATCAAGGCGTGGGATCAACAAGCTATATCCTTCTCTATTCATGGCCACCAATGCATGTCTCCAAGGTTATAGTACTTCTTATCCGCTCCTGGATGTACCAAGTACCTTGATGCATGGGCCTAAATACGATCCATAAAATATAAACTCTCGTCTCCTTTTCTTTCCATCTGTTGATCTAAACCATGTAATATTTCTGCGAGTACGTTCTCTTGCTTGAACGCCTCACTTTGGGCTATCAATATCATTCCTCTTACTCTATACTGAATAGTCATAGCCATCGCTCGAACACGTCTAGGTTTCACTCGTTCCTTCCTACTTTCTTAAAAGAGAAGTATGAGTCAAACAGTATATTAAATTAATATCTTAAAACAAGTTGAGAAAGTTAGCAGAAAAAGGAAGCATTGACTTTAAAATTGAGAAACGTTTGAAAATGCCTCAAAGGATCAGACAACTGCTAGGGAGTCTAAACTGACAATAGCAAATAAGGGATTGGGTAATAAATGCATTTTCCTTCACCTCATCCTTAATATATAATTAGACCTAATAATCTTGATCTGTCTTATTCTGGTCTTGAGGAGTTTCAAGATCCCTAGAATTTGTAGGCTATGGTGTAAAGGTAGATAAGATTGTGTCTGAGAATTCCTCTGTAGAGATTAAGAAAATACCAGATGCCCTAATTATTGAGGAATGGGTGTCAGATGATGAGGTGACCAAGATTGATTCTCCTGTTGTGGAGAAAAGAAAACTGTTGTTCCTAACTATTCCTAAATGTTTAATTTTTGTTAAATCTAAACAACAAGAAAAACTATGTTAGGAAACCAAGTTTAAATATCATAGATGTATAGATCACAAAAACCTAGAGGTGAAACCAAAAGAATTAAATAATCTCAAATCCCAACAACTAGGAGTGACTTTGGAGATCAGAAAGCTTGCTATGTATGTGGAAGTTCCACCAGGAACACCTTCAGTATACGTGTGCAACACAAGAGACATGTAATGTGATCAAAAACAGTTACAAAAACCTATATGGACAGGCTAGAAGGTAAGATCATCATAATTCACATAGAATTTCTTACCCTCATCCAAAAAGAAACTTGTTCAAAAGCAGTCTTAAAGAAAACTGTGATGAACCCGTTCATGCTGCTAATCCCAAGGCGCATATAATGCAGTCAAGAGATAAGATTTAATTTGATAAAGCATCACATATGGTCTGATGCCAATGAACAGAGTGGGTAAATCCTGTATCCAAAAACATTCAGTGCATCATTTACTTTGAAAAGATTAGATTACATTGATGCACAAGGAAGATTCAAGTCTGTGATGGCTTGGGTTCCCATAAGAAGATGATTTGGAGGATCCTTCCAAACAGGGAGGAAATTGATCTGATTAAATAAAAGATCACTTTTGTCAGATGGAGCATAAATTCAGGAGATGCAAGAGTGCAGCAAAGTAAAAGAAGAATCCAGAGAAAGTGCTCAAAAACAAAAAGACCAGAATATGGAAGTGTTTGGAAGAATTCTCTCAGCAAAGAAATGAAGTTTAATTCAAGAAACTGATGATTTGAAGGTAAAATCACAAGTTTAGGGGAGGATTGTTGGGAATTAAACACTTCAGAGTTAGTACTGCCAAGGGATGAGTTAGTACTACTAATTCCAACATTTAGAACTAGCAAGAGAAAACTGTCGTACTGCTCAAGATTACAACTGCCAGTACTAAATCAGTCAGTTAATACTGCTAGAGTAACTTAGTACTGTCTGTACTAACTTAAGACTATTGAAGAACTTACTACTGCTGGTTCAAGATTACTGCTGTTGGTGAGAAAGTTAATGCTGCTGAAAGTCTTCTTGTTGTTTCAACTGAAGTTAATGCTAATTGACTGAAGTTAATGTTGTTTCAACTGAAGTTAATGCTAATTGACTGAAGTTAATGCTGATTAGTCAAATAGAAGACTGAAGTTAATGATGATTGAAGAAATTAATGTTGATTGAGAATTTGACTAAATACTTAGGAAAGTATTTAATATTTAGTCATTGTATTTAATATATTTGACTAAATATTTAGGAAAGTATTGTAAGCTCATTAGGACTCCTTGGTGTATAAAAGGAGATCCTAGGGCATCTAGTTTAACACATCTCATTCATCTCAATCATCTCATTATCATACACATACCTACACAGCATCTCATTGTAATAGCTTCAAGGTTGTAAACCCTAGTACTACACAGAGTACTCGTATTATTTATCATTAATAATATTAAAGCGTTTTTGTTCATTCATATCTACTGTTTCATTGATATATCTTCTAGAGTATTAAAGAGTAGATTCCGCATACTCTTTAACATCAACACAAAGTTTCTATCAGTGTTATTTTGGATTTATCCAAGGTAACATATTCTTTATAAGTTAAAGAATCGATCAAGGCGTGAGATTCAACAGATGACTTAGTTTTACAACTTAGCTCTTCTATTGGTTAATAATAAGATATATTTTTTTCTTGAATGACAATTTTATTAGAAAACTGGCAAACAGTTAGAAGAAATTACAAACAACCCGTTTAATCTATTTTTAACCCGAACCTGACATGTTTAATAAACAGACTAGATGTGTCAACCCGAAATCTATATAAACTCAACGCAAACCTGTTATTTAAAAGACGATTTTTAATTGACCCGATCAAGTCACCGTGTTCAACCAGTCTAACGGGCATTTCTGTTGGAATATGTCCACGTAAAATAATATATGTCCGGGAATTGATTCGAGCCTACGGGGACGCACACGTTAACACGTAAAACAATTAATAATAAATATATTAAATGTAATATATTTAAGTGATAAAGTTTAACGTGCGTTAAATATTAATATAAGTATTTAACGGAAGTTATGTTAGTCATTAAATTGTTTAAAGACTAATATATGAGATTTATGGGATAAAGAAAAGTTTCGATTTGTTTCATTTTCTCCCTTAGCCGACCGAACCCCATCCCAAAGGAGGTGAGATTGCCTAACTTGCAAGCCAAGTTGAGGAGGCTATAAATAAAGGCTTAAAGTGTTTAGTTTTCATATAACTTGAAAACCTAAATCCCTAAATCTCTTTTCTCCCTCTTCCCTTAGCTTACACGATCGAAACAAACCCCAAGGGGTTTTCGGTTTGTGTTCGATCGATCCAAACAACCCTTTAGGGTTTTCGTGTTGATTGATTCAAGAGTCGAAGGCCTTTGGTTTGCTTTATCACTACTAGTACTAGCATACTTAATTGTTTGCTACGAACGTATTGTGTGTGTTGAAGTAGAGAGATCTACCTTTAGATCTTGGGTGGTTAGTGCGTGGTATACGATTTATATACTCGCGTATATTCAAGACGGTAGTTACGTTAATTACTAAAAAGTACACATTCTTGATCCTTTGTTAATTATGTATTCTATACGTGTTTATATGTTTTCCGCTACGTACTCGTGATTTCAATTGGTTAATAGTTGTTAAATCCCTAACAATTTCAATTTGTTTTTTCACTCAAAACCGGCTATCGATTACCCAACAAGTACACGATTCAATCGGTTTAACCAGCCGGATTAACCCAGGTTTTAAAACATTGACTGAATTGCTACCCTAGCAGGGACGAAGCCAGGACAAATATGACCGGGTGCACAATTGTTTTTAACCGTAATATAATAGAGTTAAATAGTAAATTAAAACGAAGATTTCATTAAAACGATAAGACTAGAAACGCATTTCGATGTACCGGGTGCATTTATGATACATTTGAGAAAAATCGTTGTTTTTCTTAAAAATTAACACTACATCGAAAAAATCTATAGGTGTCCTGGGCACCCACGAGACACCCCTGGAGTTTTAGTAAACCAAAAAGTCACCATAAATATTTCCACAATGGAAGTTCAAACAGTAAAAAAGAACCTCTGTCAGTCATAAATTACTCACCCCTACAACTTGCTCTATATGCATATTTGTTTTTCTCACAAGAACATCATGATGATGATGATGACACAACTTCCTTCATCTTCTTCAACATATTTTTACATTTGAATCTTTCTTACATAAGGTAATGGTAATTAGTTAATATTAATTACCCTCTTGTCACTTTTTTGCTTTTGCATGTTTTTATTTAGTGTATATATATTGTTGATTATGATTTATGAGTATATGTTTACTTTGTTAATGTAGTTTCCTAGCTTAAATTTGGATATGATATGATATATTACTAACATTTGATATTGATGTTTTTTTTATATCGTCTATAACTATATATGTGCATGTGTTAGAATGTAGTTAAGTTTCTATACTATTATTGGGTAGAAAATTTGAAGTATAATGCTACAATTGCTAAAAAAGCTAAGTTTGACTTTTTATATTATTGATAGTAATACAATTTGGTAGGAATGGTAACAAAATATGAGCAACTTTATATAACATACATTCCAAAAGTTTAATGTAGTACTTTTTTTTAAGGTATTTTGCTCCGCGTTTTTTGTGTTTTAATTCTTTTGACTTATTAAACTTTATAATTTTTGTTATTTTTTTTTTATTTTGCAGTTTTATAATAAAACCAAAATTATAAAAAAAAAAGTAAAAAAAAAATTTTTTTTTTTGGGGGTGTGTGCCAACCCAACATGCCTTTAGTATATTTGTAGGACATAAGGAAATTTGGAGGTGATTGTTATTGTAATGTCATTTCAAACATTGAATTGAAAGGTATGATCACAAAAAGTTGTTCAACTCTCTAGTCATATCACTTGATTAATTCATGTGATATAAAACAATTTTTAGAACTTTTTAGGCGAAAACTAAGGAATCGGTTTAATGGTTTGGTTTAGGATTTGTGTCTTAATACGGGGCTCAAACGTTCATTTAGCCACTCGTATTTGAGTCCCGAAACCCCAATATGCCAAGTGTAGATTTTTACGAGACCTTGTGCATATGGGCCAAGGGTAACTCATGAGCTAAAATTGTTTTTTTGTTGTACATGTGCTTATAACAGTCTGCTTTTGGATTCATTTGCTTAAAGTTTTGCCAGTTTTGGAATATTCAAAAAGTTTATTGGCTATATACTGTTTCGCCAATCACAAAAATAGATAAGATAGGATTTACTACGTACTTGGTTTGGCATGTAGGAAATGTTATTAGCTACATTTGTTCACGGCATTAGGAATGCAACTACAAACCGTTAGCAAACACTATCCCCTGACCGAGCCTCATGTCCCCTAATGATCCATGAGATACTATATATACAAATCTTTTGACTATTAAGGAAAACTGAAATTTGCAACGACAAAACAATCCATTGGTAATTAAGTAAAACTTATATAGAGGTTTGCCCCCTTGAGATGAATATGTTCAAGTTTACTGTTGTGTCTCAGTAAAAAAAAGTTTTACTTCTGCCATAGCGATTTTCATTGTACGCCCTCTTTTACTAGAGATTTTATTGCTTGATAGAATACAAAACTTTCCTCATAATTTTGGAGGTATTCAATATATATATAGTTACAACACGAGTGCAATTTGTCTACTTGTACGTTGATGAAGAATCAATAAATCATGGTGGGGAGTATCGTGTCATTTACACAATAATTCGACATGGGTTGCTTGTGTTCACATTAACCATTTAAAGCACTTATTCAATGTAACTATTTCAGGGATCATCGAGTACAGCAGGGAACATGGGCAAGGCGGAGAAGGTTGTTGTTGCGGTCAAGGCATCTAAGGAAATCCGCAAGACCGCATTGGTTTGGGCGTTGACTCATGTGGTTCAACCGGGACATTGCATTACGTTGCTTGTTGTCTCATCATCACAAAGCCATGGTATAAACTCTTTAATGATCTTAATATAGGATTCGAGTTACATACAAGTTACATTTTTTCTTGTTCGTTTTAGGTAGGAAATTGTGGGGTTTTCCGAGATTTACTGGAGACTGTGCAAGCGTTCCTCGGAAGGTGAATTCAGGAACAAGTTCAGATCCGAAAGTCGATATTACTGATTCGTGCTCCCAAATGATTCTTCAGCTTCACGATGTGTATGATCCAAATAAGGTACAGAACTCAACCAATTGTTACGAGTTAAATTATTGTCCTGATTGCAAAGAAGTATATTACCTATTTTTTCGCAGGTAAATGTGAAGATTAAACTTGTTTCCGCAACGCCATGTGGAGTAGTTGCTGCAGAAGCCAAAAAGCTTCATGCTAGTTGGGTCGTTCTGGACAAGTAATATTTCGAAATTTAGCAAAATATACCTTCAGTATTTATTATGATATGGTTTAAGGTTTTTCGGTTTTGACTTACTCTTTTTAAAAATACATTACGTGTAGAGACCTCAAACATGAAAAGAAATCATGTATGGAAGAATTGCAATGCAGTGTCGTTGTAATGAAGAAATCGAAGCCGGAATATCTTCGTGTGAGTTTTGTCGAATCTGTTAGGAATGGAGACATAAAAAAACGTACCCCATCAGTTTCCGAGACAGAAAAATCATCTGAGAAACAACAACATAAGAAAACTAACAAAAAAAACAAAGAATCGTCCCAAGTTTCTGTTAAAAAACCGGTTGATACACCAATAAGTAGTCCCGAGTTATTTACTACAACTGAACCAGGAACTTCGTCTGTCTCGAGTTCCGACACTTCTCAAAAGAAAGAATTGTTCATCAAGAAACAAAATCGGGAACATGATGATGAATCAAGTTCTGATTTGGAAAATGAGAATCTATCCTCGTCTTCATGTAGTTTAAGGTTTCAACCATCGATAGTTGACATAGTCACTTCAAGTTATCATTTATCTCAATACGGGTTGTTTGGTAAGTTCTCAAAACTTGATCACGAAACCAATACAAAATACCACGGGAGTGTAAGAGATGTCATATCATTCTCAAGAAACACACCCTCGGGCCCACCTCCGTTATGCTCAATATGTTTAAACAAGGCACCAATAGTTGGAAAACCGCCACGATGGTTTACTTATGCTGAGCTGGAGCTTGCAACTGGTGGATTTTCGCGAGCTAATTTCTTGGCTGAAGGTGGGTTTGGGTCGGTTCACAGAGGGGTGCTTAATGATGGTCAGGTGGTTGCGGTTAAGCAACATAAACTGGCGAGTACTCAAGGTGATCAAGAATTTTGCTCGGAAGTTGAGGTATTGAGCTGTGCTCAGCATCGGAATGTTGTTATGTTAATTGGATTTTGTGTTGAAGATGGACGGAGGTTGTTAGTTTATGAATACATATGCAATAGATCGTTGGATTATCATCTTTATGGTAATTCCTAAATATTATTTTGGTCGTTTAAGGTTAACTTTATAGTTAAAAGTCCTAACCTCTGGTGTAACAGGACGTCATAAAGATACATTAGAGTGGTCTGCACGCCTAAAAATTGCTGTGGGAGCTGCTCGAGGACTACGATACCTTCATGAAGAATGCAGAGTAGGCTGTATTGTGCATCGTGATGTGCGGCCCAACAACATCCTCATTACTCATGATTTTGAACCTATGGTATTTACCTTATATTTAACTTGATCACTGAGTAATTTCTATAAAATGCTTTAGATATTTCTTTACTTAAAAGCACATTTCTTGTTTCTTTTGCAAAGGTTGGGGACTTTGGCCTAGCGAGGTGGCAGCCGGATGGAGACAAAGGGGAAGCAACACGAGTAATTGGAACTTTCGGGTAAGTCATTATATCAATTCTTCTGGTGTCCTTTTGCATTATATTGGATGATATCGTGAAATAAGATTGTTTTTTTTTTTGTTATAGATATTTAGCCCCAGAATATGCAGAAAGTGGCCAGATCACGGAAAAAGCTGATGTATATTCCTTTGGGGTAGTATTGGTGGAACTTGTTACAGGACGTAAAGCAGTGGATCTTAACCGACCTAAGGGTCAACAAAGCCTCACAGAATGGGTGAGCTTCAGATCTGAATATTTAGTTATCTTTTGTTTTTCTTTTTCTTTTGTGACGGGTCAAACATAAGAATCAAAATGAATCGGATTTAGGGTTAGATACTTAGATGGGTTCTACGTTCAAGCATAATCAAATGCACAAAACCTGTAAAATCGGGTAATTAAAGGAGAGTGTTGTTGCAACTTTATTCTGCTTAAACTCAACCCGGTCCCTTTGGTCTTACACTATAAGCTTTCCCGTTTTGCCCTTTTTACTTACTATTAGGTCGTGTAAGATGTCAAAATGGGTAATAATTTTAGTACCAGCCGAAACAAGTCAGTCGGGTTGGGTTGACCCCATATATGCTACCATTCAACTAGTTCGACATAAAAAATAACTCAAATTGACCCATTCATAAGTATTTGATAGTAAAGGCAGTTTGTTCATGATTTTGTTGTTTCCTTAATATTTGGTAGGCTCGCCCATTGTTGGACGGAGATACTATTGACGAGCTAATTGACCCTCGGTTAGGAAACTGTTATTCAGAAGACGAGGTCATTTGCATGTTGCAAGCTGCTTCTTTATGCATTAAAAGGGATCCTTACCTACGGCCTCGTATGTCACAGGTAATCCTTCATTCAGAAACAACATTCACCCTTATTATAGAAACTGCTACTTTAATGAAAAGATATGTTAATGCTGATAGGTGATACGCATACTTGAGGGCGACTTGATCATGGAATCAAGTCACATGTCATCACCAAGGTGTGAAGTGAGCAACCAAAACGATAGGAGATGGAGCGATCACACACAATACAACGGATCTCCTTTGAGCAAGTCATTGGAAAGATTAAGGGGCAAGCTTCCTGCGAGCTCTCGAGTCAGTCATTTTGTGGATAAGTAGTATAAGTCATTTTCTGTGAGCTCTCGAGTCAGTCATTTTGTTGATAAGTAGTATAAGTCATGTTAATGTTTTTTGCCGTTTTGGTGCTTCACGACGTTGTAGCTTGTATCTTTGGCAAATGCATATTGTTCAATGGAAATCAAGCAAATGAAGATATTTGAAGCTTTTTAGTTTTCATGATTCATAAGGCAATGAGCAAGACGAATGCGTTGGATAACAAGTTAAAATGAATTGAGAGTCAAAAATCGGATCGGTCAGGAAAAACCGGACTAGACCAGACCAAATCCGATTTGCCCCAAAACACCATACCTTAGACCGGATAAAAAGTTAAAATGAATTGAGAGTCAAAAACCGGATTGGTCAGGAAAAACCGGACCAGACCGAAACCGATTTGCTCCAAAACACCGTACCT
Source organism: Tanacetum coccineum (assembly GCA_026074375.1). Taxonomy (NCBI): domain Eukaryota; kingdom Viridiplantae; phylum Streptophyta; class Magnoliopsida; order Asterales; family Asteraceae; genus Tanacetum; species Tanacetum coccineum. The sequence goes on along the minus strand of BQNB010087879.1, from coordinate 12,217 downwards.
TGGACCGAATGTGTTCAGTCCAATTCGAGTCGGTTGGTTCAAGAAGGCATAATGGTCGATTGTAAGTAACCTGACCTAACTTGAACAAATACTTGTCGGAAAAAAATCCTCTCAAGTTATGGTCAAACATGATCATGTTAAGTTTATTATAAGTGAAAATAAACAAGTGGGCCCATGATTTTTATTAAAAGAAAAAGTTTTATGCAATTAATTTATCTGTGATTGGTGAACATGATGTATCATGTTTGACTCAACTTTGAGGATTCTAATCCATACTTGTCTACTTTTCTCTGTAAATTGTTGCATCATTAATGTAGCTAGTCGATAACATTTCTTTTGTGAACTTCATTGTCAATAACCATGAAATGACTCGATTTCATGAGAATGGCAAGTCTTAGCTAAATCATTACATTGTCAGTAAAACGATTACAACCCTATCACATTTCCTACAATGATGTGAGATAGACCCTTGACCTCTCACCGGTGTTTTCTCGTTTTGGACCTTGCATACCTACAAAGACAAAACAAGGATTAGAGACTAATACGAATTAGACATACACTATCTTGTTAATTCTGTAGAATCGCAATAACCAATATGTAAACGCACATCCAAAGGATACGAAAGATAACTTACTCTATATGCATGCCTCCACGGTCTGACGATGGTAGTGTGCTTCCTTGAAGCAAATTCATGACCTCAGTAGCTTGTTCCACCTCCTGTCAACATGAATCAATTCCTTAAACTCATTGGTTTGTGTTAAGTAAGTCGAACCAACACATTTAAGGTAAACATACTTCAATTGGAATTGAAAAACTGGTGTTATACCTTAAAATCAGCAAATGCAACAGGCATTGCACCTCTATTACGCACCCTGAGCGAGTTAAATCCCGGGTATCTGTATTTCAATAATATCACATCCGGATTATATTTCAATACTAGCAAAATTGAAAATTCCAACATCTAACTGAACTTACTTAGAAAGAACAGGTCTTAGCTCGGCTTCGCTGCATTTGGGACCTAAATTTGCAATAAATAAAGTCGAACATGCTCCATCGACTGTATTTTCTGTCTGCTTAGTACTGTCAGGATCCAAAGCTATAAACTCGTCATCACTGCTGATTAACACAATCTGAATGAGTCAACAGCAGTCATAATGGTCGGGAATCCATTAAACCATAAACACAAATTTGTTTTTCTTTATAAAGCAGTTAACCTCTTTGTGGAAGCAGTTTCATCGGGTTCAGACTGTTCTTCATTTTCACTGTCGCCTCCTGATGGTGCAAAAATGAGCATGTAAGTAAACGGAAGCTTACTTATTGTATCAACATGTCATTAGATTTCACCAAATTGTCGATGTACGTCATGGACTATTTTCTTTTTACTAGTTTATGCAACAAGCTATATTCCGTTACCAATAGGTTATTATATTCTGTTCTTTTTTACTTCAAAAAACTGGAGATACTTCACCATTTTACCTCCTGTAGGTCACTTACATACATTGGTCGAAACAAAAGTTTGTTACTCATAAGGTAAAAAACAGTTCATGACACACATTTGAAAATTTGGTGCAACAATCCCAATGTTATAAGTATATCAGTATTAGTTGTAACGGCATATATTAACATTTCTCAGCTACAAAGCTTTAATACATAATTACCTTCATCACTGGATCCGTCATTGTATTTACGAGCTTTGGATCTCTTATCAATGACAATATAAGCCTCTGGTCCTGGATATCAATGCAAATGCTATATGTAAATTTGGTTGGTACGTGTTGCTTAATATTATACCACACACAATTGCATACCTGGTTTGTTCTTTCTTCTGGAGTTTGATCTTGCAAGTTCAATATGCAGAATGGAACCAGTTTGAGGGTCAAACTTAACACCCTGAAAAGTGAAAATCACCATTGTCGATATGTACTATAAACTTAAAATTACTTGACTAATCAATCTATAAAACGATTTGTATGGTTAACGCATTGCACCCTTGTTTCATCAACACTTCAAGAATCAGGCATTTCATATAAAGCCACTACGATTACCCTTGACCCTTAAAAACTAAATTTGCTCAATTAGATGAATGTCTTATGCACACGCACACACGCACACGCACGCTACATACAAATGTACCATATGCTCTGAAATCATATAGTTATTATGTTCCCAACTTCCTCAGCTAATCCAATCTATACTAGGAATTAAAAAGGATACAAATACGCTATCTGAAGTTAATCCATCGATTTCCCTCTAAAGAAAACAATATCGACTACTAACTGCCATGTACTAAGCAACAAAAATGTATTGCATATGGATGAACGCTAAAAAGATAACAAGATATAAGAAGCATGTAGTGAATAAAACAAACTAAGTGACAACGATTACTCACATTTAAAGCATGAAGAGCTGCAATCGCTGAAGGATGGTTTACGAAAGTTGCAAATGCAACAACCTGCAATACAAGTATGCAACATCGATTGGTAAGAAATAAAATTCCTCACAAAAGTTCCATTTCCGTGCAATATGCCGTATAAATTAGAACTAAAATAATTTCCATTAGACATTAGTACAATGGAAACTTCGCTAGGTGTGTGCATTTGGGGGTGGCAAGGGAAGGGTCGGAAACAGTCCCGGGATTAACCCGGTGAGGCCGCGTACAACTGAGTCAAAAAGGCTCGCCCTCCCCAGGTAACCTGAACAGGGAAAACCACATTTGTTTACCCGTTTACATTAGTACAAAACCTTCCTATCATGTTTAATCAAAGAAGTAAATTTAAACACTTTAATTAAGTAAAAAAATGGTACAAAAGCTTCCTATTAGGGAGTGTAATCAAATTGAGACACGAGTCAAGCACGAATACGAATATACTAGATTCATTTAACTCACTAACCTTCCATGTTTTTTTAACATTTTACACTCTTAACCTTTGCCTATATGTATATAGTTACATGATTACCATACAATCTAATTGATTGCCTCTACCAGTATACTTGATCCGACAACTTTTCCCGCCACTTTTCCACCATGAAAAACCTCTAAAAGCTTCTTTTCTGTACCAATTTCTACGTATTTTTCAAAACTAAACCGAGAAATTGATTCTAATTGCTAGTATACACAGTTTGATATAGATTTGATCGGTTTTCAACCATTAATTTTAAAGCTTTAGTAATGGCGACTTTGTAAATTTTGGCGCCAATAACTGATACGATAAGATTCACCATTAACAAAGCTTAATCATCATTCCTTTCAGATCCTTAGTAGTTTTTAGCAATTTTTTTGATTTGTGATTCAATTGTTACTATCCCATTTGGTTAGACGTTAATTAGCTACTGGGTATAAGACTGATAGAAGTGCTGATATGCAAATAACTCTGCAAGTAAAACATCTATCGGCAATTCTATTGATGATAAATGTCATGAAGATATCAATAGGAAAACAGTAAGTGCTAGTGTATCTGTTACTGGACACGAGGTAGCTGATATAGATTAGAAATTGTTCTATATTCCTACTATGTAAAGAGAGGATGGTTCTGATGTCGTAATTTTTGAAGAAGAACTAGTGCAGTTAGGAAGCCTGGTTGGTTACTCTGTGGGAATGAAAATGCCTTTTAACGAGCTTAAGTTCAACTTAATGAGAAAGTGGGATAAGAAGTGGAGTCCTGATATTTGTCTTGATAAAACTGAGCCTGAAAAAGTTCCATTATGGGTTAAGACGTCTGATATCCCACTTGACGCCTGGACTACTAATGGGACTATACTGAGAACGTAAAAAAGTTAATGTTTCGTTTGTAGTCACTGCAATGTGTCTGGGCAGATTGGGCTTATGGTTTATAAAAGCTTCCATAAGCCTGGGTGACAAACAAAGCTTATTTTAAAAGCTCAAGCACCTATAAGCCGCGATAACGGTGTACATTTAATAATTAATGCAACAAGGTAGTACAATTAGTTGGTAGGGAGAAGTTAAATTCGGGTGGGCGGTTACCTAAGACCACCGCGAGGCGTTGGTTTGTATACTTTTTATTTTTAATTAGTTTTTGTGGTGCGTTTGTGTTTTAATCGGGTACGGTGGGTCCAAAATATGCAATTTAGTCGGTCGTAAGTTAAGTGGGGAAAAGCTGATGTGGCGCTAAATATTTTAAATTAGAGCTACGTTACCAAACGCTTTTATAAATTACTTGACTAAAAAAAGCTAATAAATAATAATTATACAAATGAAGCAATAAAAGACCTGATTGCCTCTACCAGTAAACTTCATCTGACAATAATCAAAACCAGGTCTCCTTCTAAACAAGTTGTGAATCTCACGCGCCTTCACGTCGTCTGGTAATCCAGATACAAACAGCGTCTTTATCGCGTTTGGATGATCGTTGTTGTTGTTGTTGTATTCAATCGCGTAGTATACTGGATCGTACGGATGCGGTACCGCCATTGTTGATCGGAAAACTTTAACGGTTATGGAACCCTAGTTGTTAGTTGGTGAGTTAGTTTGGGGAGTGGGCAGGAATGGTCCCTCGTTGTAAACTGTTTGTGAGCTACTTAACCGCGGACCGAACTGAACAGAGAAATCGGCTAGAAACGGACCGGATCAAACCTATATATGTCCGGTCCTCGGTTCACACTTTACTTCATATCCGATTCTCAGTCTGGTCTGATCTGGTCATTGATATGGTGTTTTGGGTCAAGACGTCCGTTCTTTTATGTCTGGTCTGATTTTTGGACTTTTACAGCCGTGGTTGAGATTAACTTGGTAAAAGCTCGAATTAAAGATTAAACAGGACCTAAAGATTGACTAAGCTTTTGAGCCTAAATGAGCCTTAGAAATATATATGTATATATATTACATGCACGTATAAGTATATATTTAACAACTATAAACGAGTTGAGCATGACCTAGAGATCGTTTCGACTTGTTTCTGCCTCTGCTAGTAGGTTATGGAGAAGTGACAAACACTTAGGGTCAGTTTGGTTTAAGGTGTTGTTGGGATTTGGATTTCGGACTCATGGATAAAAAAGCCATTAGTTACTACTTTAGCTTTACGACTCTGGTGTGAGTCCCATTGAATTGTACTATTCGAATTCCACTAAGGCTAGATGGAGTAACAAGACCAAACTCACCTTACACCTCAGCGTCACGTCAGCTTTCTCTCTCCAACTTTACCACTCACATTTCAACCGTAATAACACTCACCTTTCAACTAAACTCACCTTTCATTAAAATACCAACTTTATATAAAATATACCCTCTAAATACCCACACACACTCACAAACCAAATAAAATCAATTAAATACAGTAAAAAACATGATGGCCCACTTGTGAGTAACTCACTGAGGGTGAGCCACTCACCACCATCCACCCAAGTCACGCGTGAGTTGCCTTGACCGGCATAAGGTTTTGAGAGTGACTTTGGTTTTGAATGATCCCCTTATTCCATCTAGCCTAAGCATAGCGAGGTGTTTAAGAAATATGGTGGACAAATGGTGGGATGAACAACTTATTGTCTGTGTTTTTTAGTTAAAATTTGAGGAGAAAGTAAAGGAAATGGAATGTTTTTTGTGTTCTTAAGTTTTTTTTTAAGAGAAGAAAGGAAAATGGAGAGGAAGATGAGACGAAGTTTTTCTTTAAAAATCTTCCTCTCATTTTTGAGAGAAACGTGAAAGGAAAATTAAGATATATTATGTAAAGACTAATATGCTCTTTTTAAAAGATTTGACACCAACAACTTAAAGGACATACATGTAATTTAATCAAATTATTTTCTTTTTCTTCTAACTTAAGAATATGATTTGTGACTACTTTCATTTTCCTTTCCGCCATTTTAAGAACATATGAACAACAATTCTTTTATTTTTCCTTTTCTTTTCCCTTTCTTATTATTTTCATTTTCCTTTCTTTTAAAACTCGAGAACAAAGTGTACATCTCTTTATTTTACTTTTAAAAATTAATATATTTTATCATAAAATCTTTACAAAATAATAATTTATTTATTTTATAATATATTTTCTCTCTTCTACGTCATATTCAAATTCAAATCCAAATTCAAATCCAAATTCAAATCCTAAACCAACTACAAACAAAACGAGGAAAGGAATCCAATTACCAAAGTTCTTAATGATGTAGAATAAGAATTGAAGTAATTTGGATTATGCACAACCGTGTCAAACTTATTGTGTGAACACAAATCAGATAGGAATCGACTAATATCGACTAACAACTACGTTTCTCGCTAAATTTTTATGTTAAAACACGTGCATAAGTCGTGAATATTTTGGATCATATCATATGTCGATTTGTGTGAGTCGACAACGAGGTCGAGAGAAGGTCCGTGTACACACATGAATGTAAATGTGCATGTTTGTAAGTATATGTTATTATGTATATGATTCGACTATATGTGATAGTTAAAAGAGGGGCCATGATGCAAGTGTATAATACATTGTTGTCATTGTCCCCATCCAAAGAAATGTGTAGTAGGTATTTTGAAAATGTCACAACATAAATAATGCAATGAATGGATTTTTTTAAGTCAAACTCACACATCAAATTAGCATATAAGTTTTATGGACATTATTGTATGACATAAATAATATCTTCAATAAAATTTTTATAACACATCACAAAAAATACTCACTCACTTAAGAAAAGAAAAAAAAATCGCATAACAAGATGTGAGGGGATGACATTGACACCTATAACATATTGGGGCGATGCAATATAACATTTTATAGGGGCGCCACAAGTGCAAATTGGCACCCTATAACATGTCATACAACCACTGCACCGTACTCTCTTATATAGGTATACATTTTCTCACACTAATCTTACTTTTGTTTCTAATGAGAGTTAGATCCACAACCAATAATCGACTTATAACTAATAGTTATGGGGTAAATTTTATTGTAAAAAGCTTATAATACATTGTATTTGAACAAAATACATTAAAAAAAGATCTTTTGACACTTTTACAATACATGAAAAAAGCTCATGCGACTTACAGACGCACGATAACTGCTTTTACCCACAACTTTTTGGTTGGAGAAAACACTATCACCTACAGATACCGCTAGACCAAAAGCATAACCGTTGATATCGGTTTATATGGATATTTTGTGACCATGATCGTGTCGAAATCAAAGAAAAAGACACATATACCCTTGCGATCGACTTTTACGAAACATCCCACATGGCACAAAGTGACCACTCCACACTTCGGCCAGCTTTGTAGCAATCGGACCTATTATTGCCGGCTTTGATTTGAAGTCCCTACCATCAATGGGGGCAGTTGGATATTTTGGATTCAATTATACCATATAACTACAACCACTAAGTGATCAAGATATTATATAAAAAAAAATCAATGTATACCATATGCATTTGTATTTATTTTCATTGTGTGAGGTGTCTAACAAGGCAAACAAGATCAAATTAAAAAAAAAGAGAAAAATTAGGAATATCTATAATTACTGGTTAAAGATACATCGACTTGATTTAGATGCATCTTTAATATTTTCTTTATTAAAAATTAGATGCATATACATGTATTAAATGCATTTCGGCGAATCTTGTGTTTTTTATATCTACGGGTCAAATTTGTTGCTGGTACAACTTTGCATCGTTTTCACCTCAAATTTCACTTTCGAAACTAACTGAGATGTATCTAAATGAATAGAGATGCATTTAATGCAAGTCGCTACGTCTCAAATACGTGATTATAGTTATTTCTCATCATTCTCATTTTAAGTTTCATTTCGCTGCTTTAACAAACCATTTAGATAAAATGGTTTGATATTTTTAGTTGAGATTTGAATTTAAAGTGTCGTTTTGCAAATACATAATTTGTATTAGAGTAAATTGCAAAAATCATTCTGTGGTTTGTAGTTTGTGGCATTAATCATCCCTAGCCGATACTATTGGCATTAATCATCCCTGAGTGATGAAACGTTCGGCAAAAATCATCTCTAGAGGGATGATTTTTGCAGAACTTTTTGTTAAACTTTTTGCAAAAATCATCTCCAATAAGGATGATTTTTGCCGGACATTTGCCACCCAGGGATGATTAGTGCCAATAGTATCGGCTAGGGATGATTAGTGCCACAAACTACAAACCATAGGGATGATTTTTGCAGTTTACTCTTTGTATTATATACCACCAAATGGATTTGGCTGAGTTGGTACTCATTTTTTAAAAACTTATGAGTTTATTAAAAAATTTATGGATAAAAAGTCAAATATTCGAGTCTCGGCTCCTGGCTGTCAATTCACACCTTTTTAGAGCTGTATTATATTCCAAACACTTGGAGACACTCTCTAAACATCTAGTTGCACCTTACAGCACATGGAACATTAAGCTCCTCCATAACTCACCCATTATTAATATACAACCCATTCCTGCATTTACACTCGAACTTAATAACCAAAACCCTAGCAACAATGACATCATATGGCACGATTCCTACGTCGACCGAAGGAAAACCCTCCAAGGTCGAGTACCTTTCTCGTGCAACTGAACGTATGCAAACACATCTTGGCGCGATAAAGCCATGGAAAGAAATGCTCAATGTACATTCCCTAAATTTCCCACATGGGTTCTCGGACGCATTTTCACGTGTGAAAACGAACATGGGGTACTTTCGCATGAACTACGCGATAGTTATGCTTTCGGTATTGTTTTTGAGTTTGATATGGCACCCGGTTTCGTTGATTGTGTTTGTTGTGCTAATGGCTGCTTGGTTGTTTCTGTACTTTTTACGTGACGAGCCTCTTGTGGTGTTTCGTTATACTATTGATGATCGTGTGGTTTTGGCGGTTTTGGGTGTTTTGACTATTGGTTTGTTGCTGTTAACTGGTGCTACGGTTAATATATTGGTGTCGGTTTTGGTTGGTTTTGTGGTGGTTTTGGTTCATGCTGTTGTTAGGAAGACAGATGATTTGTGTTTGGATGAAGATGGCGTTGAGACCGGTGGGTTATTGTCAGCCTCGTCTGCGTAGATGTGGTGTTGAGATCATTTGTGAGCAAGTTCTTTTTCAAAATCGCGTTTTCTCTCAGAAAATGATGATCAAATCAATTTCTCCAACCTGTTTGGCAAACATTTCTGATTATTTGTGTTTTGCGAATGCAATGGCAAGACGAATCTTCTCCAAAACGCAATTCCAAATACTCCTAAGTAACGGTTAAAGAATTCGGTTGGTTAAATTTTAATTTCTGATTTACGAGTTGCAGATGTGATGTTAGTGACAAATGTTGTTAGGTAATGAAATGGATTTATTTGTGTATCACATTCGTATCAGTATGAAATTCAATTAGTGTGCAACTTATGTAAATCATGTGTTTGTTTCTTTTCATTTTCTTACAAATATGTTTCTGAGTTACCTTGATTGATCACCAAATAACGGAACACACAGGCGTGAAAATGAGTCGAGCCGCTCGTGAAAAGCTCAGGATCGGATCGGTAAAAGCTCGAATGAGCTGAGCCTAAACGAGCTCGATCCTGAGCTCGATTGCCTAAGTTGCAGCTCATATATTAATTGAGCATGAGCCCAAGTTTTACATACAAAGCTCGATTGAGCTCGCGAGCCTAAACGAGCATAAACGAAAACACTATTTAAACCGAATGAAATTATGATTTTCATATATAGTTTTCTTAATTTTTCAACATTCAACAATAAGGTGTAAACCCTTTAGTATAGAAAAACGTTATGTATTTTTATTATAGGCGAACTTGTTTACAAGCTCAATAACAAGCTTATTAACGAGCTTAAAATAGATATAGTGCGAGCCAAGCTCGAGCCGGGCTTCAAATTTTCATTGCCGAATCGTATAAACAAGCCGAGCCTGTATAACATACCACAAGCCGAGCTCAAGCTTATAAAAATAAGGCTCGAACCGAGCCAAGCTCGAGCAAGCTCGGGCTCGGCTCGTTTCCACTTCTACATACAACATCAAACTGCTGGTAGACTTGCACGTGAGACACAGAGTAAACCGGTATATCATAAAGAAGATGGTGACTCAACAACACTAATAATGTCCTGACAGATAATAGGTGCAAGATCCCGATTAACTCGTTTACAATGAAAAACGCCTGCTGCTGTACCAAGTGAGCCAAATCCAAAGAACAAGAAAAAAACACTAATCCAATTAACTCGTTTACAATGAAAAACGCCTGATGCTGTCCACCTGTTGGCACCTCACGTCGAGTGTTTCTTGATGCTCATTAGTTCCAAGACCGACCACCACTGTAGCCCCGGCCACGATCGCGAAAACCACCATGTCCTACTCAACACACAAGTAAAAGATAAGTTAGTTTCAAGCGAAATCAGCTGTTAAACAAAATTGACTTGTTCATATCAATATATTTGTCATCATAACGTATTTGAATCTTTGAAACAAACAAGCACATTCCGATTAAGCATATCTGGTTGTGTATTTGCAATCGGTATATACATTTTACATATCAAGAAGTAGCTATTTCAACCCATCTACATATAATTGGGTCTATTCCAGTAATATCTCATCTCTAACGGGTCAAATGGGTAAAACTATAAAATAGGAATGGGTAAAGAAAACTAGGTCAAATGGGTCGAAAGTCGCCCAAGTGTATTTTAATGCATCAAACATTCTATAACATTTTATTCAAAGGCTATTATTAAAATACCAAAGAATTTTTCATCAGGGTTGACATGATTGATTGTTTATAAAAAGAAAGATTTTGGACGGAATGTGTTTCAGGTCAACCTGAACCGTTTCAGCATATGCCAAAAAAAAAAAACCCATTCAGACAATTTGACCCATTATACAACCACCCAACAAGCCCATTTTGCCACATCTAATTGTTTCCGAGCTCCACCAGCCATTTCAAATAGTGCACATTTAAACAAAGCTCAGGTCAGGTCTAACGACTGGGGGTGGTGTAGAGTTGCAGCCATCGTCTAGATTTATTAATGATAATATTAAAGTTGCTAAATGTGCACTTCCATATTTGATCTTTTATAGACTCCGTCACACGTGAGCTACCCTAGCACTAGTTATGTACTTAATATTTATTTTAAACTCGAGGCAAATGGTTGCTTAAATTGATTGAAAAAGAAAAGCTTTAGCTCTCAATAGAGGCAAAGTAAGACTGTATGAACTTAATCGGCCATTAACCTAAAGAACTGTAGTTGATCTAGTGTCTTAACTTTTGCTTCTCAAGGGCAACACAAAAATCAAATTCATCATTTAAGACATAAAACCTTGCAACCAATACGTAAGAAGAAACTGAAAAGAAATCCATGAACCAACCTGAAGGAGGAGCACCACGGCCCATCGCTGCCAGATCAGGAGTGACTTTCTGCCCGGCCTCCTGAAGAATATCAATAAGTTCTTTGGCAAACCTGGCATTTGCTGCAGTAAAGAAAGTGTACGCTGTCCCTTTGGCCCCGGCTCTTCCTGTTCGACCAATCCTATGAACGTAATCTTCAAGCGAACCCGGAAAATCATAATTTATGACAAATTTCACGTCCTTCACATCTGCAAGTTATTGATAAGCATATCAATATATACGGATGCTAAAAATCATAATTAATAACAAAATCTTTAAGCAAACCCGGAAATCATTTTAACTGATCACATATTAACATGACTGGAGATGGTTTTTTCTATGGCCTCTTTGACCGAGCAACATTACAAAGTGGACACGAGTTAAGGATTTCAGATGAACGTGCAAACAAGCCTATGAACAGGTCGACTGGGGTTGTATTTAATCTCAAACGGGCCAAATCAGGAGAAAAAAGCTGAAAAAGAAATGTGCAAAATGGGTTGAAAGTCACCCGAGTCTACTCTTTTAATAATGCATGCAGCCTCTTTGTAACACAAATTTTTTGTAATCATAACTAGCGCATCAACGCAAACGAGTTTTCATTGCCACATCTAACAGAAAAAATTGCAACAAGATTAGGCTGGTTTGCGCAAAACGTACCTAACCCACGAGCTGCAACGTCTGTGGCTGTCATTATCGGACTTTTACCAGCTTTAAACTCCGATAAAACCCAATCCCTCTCTGCTTGACTTTTGTCTCCATGAATTGATAGAGCAGGCCAACCATCCATCCTGAGCTGACGCGTAATTTGGTCACAACCTTTTTTAGTGTCCATAAATATCAAAATTCGACTACCATCCATGATATCTTCCAGCAGCTTCACCAATCTGAAAATTAGGAAAAAAAACTTATAAGTACAGAAA
>BQNB010087878.1:0-27806 GCA_026074375.1 Tanacetum coccineum | reverse complement strand
TTTGATCCATAGTAGATCTCACATGTCACCTACCAAGAGCTTGTTTGATGTTGGCTCTAGAAGGATTTCCATCTTCATTGTGAGTACTTTCGTATCACTCGGATGTTCTGGCAATACCACGAGGATAATGCGTAGGACTCTTAAAATCTTACTTGTAATCACAGTGTGTGATGAGCAAGCATAGTTTGTATTAGTGTCCTAACGAGATTTATAGATGATCTCATGGCTCTAGACTCTATAGTGCATTTTTAGTTTTAGTAGTCGGAGGCTGGAGCGGACTGCCACCTTTTCAATATCATCTAACTCAGAGCGAGAGAGAAGATAAAAATGTATTGATCTCCATGAGAAATGAAACAAGAATCCTTTGAGGGATATCGAGTGGCTAGGGAGGGTTGTGCAACGTATCACTGGGTCCATGATACTCGTCTTCAATGTCAGCAATCAACTATGTGATTCTGATAGCATATGTAGTGACCCGGTTTCTGCCTAATGTTTAAGGAGGGCTGCTTTCTTTTCACCATTTATCTTAACATTTATTTTTCATTTTTCAACCCCTTCAGTGCTTACCGAGACTTCATTACTAATACCTTGTTGGGTATGTTCCAGTACTAGCTCCATCTCAGTCCGCACTATTCCCTTTTCTCACAATACTCCTTTTGTAATCATACCTAGGACTTTTACACTAACTAGTGGATTGTCCCTGGGTAGATCCCTCCGGCTCTGGCGGGATCATAGGAACGAGTACCTAACCTTACCATCCTTATAACTCTGATAAAGTAATTACAGGGTCGGTCTTTTGGTACATTTTACCTTGCCATAAACCATTTGAAAAATCAACCAAGGTACTTGTGATATAAATATCAAAGCCATTGTACCTTGATTGTTTTGATTATATTTATAAACGCTCCCCCTCAACATGTGCATCGATATTCGAAAGTGTTTAGCACATGTAGGATGGAGTACACACATGAGTCTATAAAATCACATTTTTCTACGTTTTCATATTTTAATCACATTTTTTCCCCTTATCAAAAATTTTAAACCCTTTGATATTTTGGATATCAAATGATTCAAATATGTTATCTTATTTATACAAGCCGATAATGGAACATATTCATGCTCCCCCTCAATTCTGGAGGGACATAATTCGTGTCATATTATGAGTTTGTTCTAATGTTTACAAAATTTGACACAAACTTAAAAAATACGAATATACTGACACAAAACACATCTTAATCACTACAGTATAATGTACATAGTATAACAACATATATAAGGATACCCCACAAGAGATGGACCTTGATTGCAGAGATGATGTGATTATTCGGTTCTCTGCAGAAGTCTGTAGTCTCCTTTTCTTATTTGTCCACCAACAAAGCTTTCCAGGTTACGGAAGATCCTCCTTGTCTTAAGCCGTTTCTGAATGTCAAAACATGAACCCATGCTGTCTTTCTCGACATCTTTCCTTGTCCAAAACCGTGTGTTCAAACCCGGATTCATCCGGTTGACCTTGAATTCCTTAACCCGATGGTCCAATGCCTCATCAATCTGTTGCAGAGTGCCGTCGCTGAAGCTTGTGGATCTCATTGAGAAGCCGCATGATTCATCTGAACCCCATATTATCCCTAACTGTTAATGGCTCTGGTAGAGTCAATTACGGTGAAGTCGTGGCGTGAACTCACAACCAGTTGCATCCCATCAAGGTTTGGTGAGGTTTAGCTGAGATCAGGTAAGCTCTCAATCCTTAGTTGGAATTCTTCTACCAGTATGTCTGACACCAAGTTCTAAACTAATAAGTTTGACCTGCAGTAGAGAGAATCTTCTTATCTTGGGGTGGAAGATGGTTCAGATGACCTTGAAGATTCAATAAGTACAGATCTTACAAAAGTCACTCGAAGACAAGATATTTGAAGTCCTTTCGCAATAATATATCATTAATATTTAGCTCTACAAGTGATCTCGTCTCAACTGTAATCGTACCCATATAAGGAGAAAACTTCAATTCTGACAACACTTAAAATGCGCATATGAGTCCGTACAGCTCTGCGCGATCACAACCCTCAGAAATGTGGTCTTCAAATGTAGAATCATTGTCTTTGGAACCACCAGTGAGAAATACCATACATAGCCGCAATGTCATACTTGCATTCTTCTTCAATCCACAGTCTAATCATGTACAATTACTCTAACCCAACATCAGGATAATACGCCACCTTCATCTTCGAGATTGACAACACAGTTCTTGCACCCATCAGCTACCATACTCTTAGATAACTCTAAATCTTTGTTAACAGAAGAGACAATTGAATTGTGACTTGCTTGCCCCTGGCTGACCACCCATGGTTATGGTTTGCCTGACAATTGATTGGCCTGATGAATGCATCGTCCACTAGATCATTGAGGATTTTATGGCATTCTATTCCATTATGTACTAGAGATGAATCACATTAGGATGGAAAGACTTGACGATTTCAACATGCAGGCCTTCCAGTCTTTTGTGTATGTTTCGAGATCTCCTTACTTTTAGTCAGAACCAGTCCCTAAATGATTGTCATGTTCCACCAGGTCTGAGGCAAGTAACGAGAGTTCTCTGTTGGATGTGCATAGGTTGATAGCAGAGCAGATGCCCAGTTTTTATATTGGATATTGCAGGTCAGATGATGGAATAGACAGCATGTTCTGGTGTAGCTAACTCTGTCCTTCCTCATACAGTGGCTTCCCACCAATCATGCTTCAAATTTACCTTATAGGAATGTGAGCATTCCCCAATGTCTTCAACATCATACGAGTGTACCTGTTCGTCGGGATCCAAATCAGCATCCATATGTAGATCTTCAGGAATTGATAAAAAATACGGCTTAAGTCTTGTGTTAGTAGTTGTCCAAGCCGTATATTCAGCTGAAGTCGTTATCTTTGAAAAGCTTGGGGCAGCAGTGCCTTTTGACTAATCACTCTGGTTAGTGATGGAGGGGGAGTGGAGTGGAAGGCATTTGAGACAATCCAAAAGCACCAGAAGCTGCTCCCCATAGTGATGTTATTGGTTGACTCTGTGTCTCCTTTTCCTTCTTATCTCTTGCTTTTCAACAAGCCAAATCAGTAGGAACTGTATCAGATGATCACGGTCCAATTGACTTCTCCAAGCTTCGTACAGCTTCTTGTGATCTTCATGAGCTTCGTAGGATTTGGTTTCCCAAAGGCGGTGATGAAGAATCTCTTTTACGTCAGCTTCTGGCAAATCTATAAAGCGATCCCTGAGTGGAGCTTGAATGGCCCAGTCAACAGCATCCGTGACAATTTCATCCACTGCTTTGCTCACCTGATGGGGAATATCAAGATTCTCCAATTTGTACAATCTGGACCCATGTTTGTCTAATCTTTTTTCTAGGGCTAAGTTGTCTTGTAGCAGATCCGCCATATGTTGTTCAAGCTCACCGATGCGCTGAATCAAGATCGAATCTGAGAAGCCTTGTTATGGTTAAGTTGGTGGTGGTAGAAGAGATGTTGTTGTTGTGATTACGGTGACAATTGCTGTTGATGTTGGTAGTGGTGCTTGAACCGTTATGGAGACTGGTTGAGAGACTGTGAGATCAATAACTGGACTGGTCATTAGAAGAACAGAAGATGTGTCCTGATGAATGGGAATAGTTACCATTGACTGAACCTCTAATTTAGTATTGGTTTTCTTAGGTTCGTCTTCCTGTGACTTCTCCTCAAGGAACTGATTGGTGAAGCTGAATTCCTTGTCAAGATTTTGTAGAGAAGACAGGGTTCCAGCGGAGCTTGCAGGTTCCTCAAGTCTCACTTGATCTTCAGTTGGGAGTTTAAGGTTCTCCTGAACATTTGGGTAAGGCCTCCGTTGTAATGAACTCTTCATCTAATTCTGTCAGGGTTTTGTTGAATTGAAGTATCAGTGACCTCAACGTCCATGTGTTCAAGGTTTGGTCCAGCATGAACAACATGACTTGGTTGAGGTTGAGAGACTACATCATCACCAGGGTTTGATCCAGCCTGGCCTTCCTCTTGTATACCAGGGTTTGGTCCAGCCTGGCCTTCGTCTTGATGTCCAGCATCAACCCCTGGCACTTCCTCATTAGAGTCCGTCTCACTGTCAGTCAGACCAAGTTCTACATACAAGGAAGAAGATTCATCATGACCTGAAGGTTTAGTTGGTGCAAAACTGCACCTTTAGAAGACATATAACAGTCATAGCTCTTATTTCTTTGAGTCTGAAGTATGAGCAAACTTTGAGCATCTTGTTCTTCAACGCCTTTCTCTTATCTTCCTCCCCCGCCTTTTCCCCTGTATCTCCCAGGAGCGGTTGAGAATTTTCCAGATTCCAGGTTCTGATCACCAATAGATGGGATTAGGCCCCTGAAGTGGCAGTGTGAACATCCTTTAAACATTCTTTCCTACTAGCCTATTTGCAGATCAGCCTCTTTTCGTCACCAAACCTGGGGTTCATCACTGGAACCCCTTCATCTACGAACTCCATCCACCAAACTGTAGACATTTAGCGTGTCGCATTCTTGATCACCTTAGCGTATCTTTAGGTAGTTTGGCTAGAGATGGTGTGCCGTCTCAGAAGACTCCTTGACCAACTTTACGACTTTTACTTATGGTCTTTCTTTGAGGTTTCAGTTGTTGTGGGTGTTGGATTGGGTGGTCGAGAAGCAGTAGTCTTTGGGAAGCCTTAGGCTGTCTGCAGGTATTGTGACTAGTGCTGCTTTAGGTGATAAAAGGCTTTGATTGTCTGGTTTGCTTGGGTTTTTGGTAGCCTTAGAAGGTTTAGGTGCAATGAGAGTCATGATCACTAACGTTCTTCACTGGTAAGATAATACGCTGATCTATAGCTACTTTCCCCAGGTAAAGCATTGTAGTAATTGTTCTCCTTGAATGTCAGCATGATAAGATTATTTAGAATATCATACAAGAGACTTTTTCACTTTCTTTTTCCCTTTTGGTTCCTTTTTCACTAAACTTGAGGATAACCCAGAACAGAGCTCTTCATTAGGGCAAATGAAGTGGAGAAACCCGTGGTCTTTTGCGTGAATTTGTGCTTGCTTTGTAGGTGATAGGATGGATCAGCTGGTGAACCTAACACTTTTCAGACTTGGGATCACAATGAGGGTGGCATTTCTTGCCTTTCCTGAGTATGTTGTGCCATATTCTTTTTGTCTTTTTGAAAGTATGTATTGTATTGGGTTGAAATTCTTTCCCACATCCTCTCTGCATAATCAATATGGGCTCGTTTGACAACGCCCCATAGAATCTGTAACACTGGATCCCTGTCTTTCAAACCCTGAATTCCATCTCCGTAAGACACAAATTAATGATTGTTGTGAGTGCTCTCTACGGCTAAAACATGTCATTCGTCATGACATCAGATAAGGTTCTGACAACTTTTGGGTAACCCAGATTGTTGACAAATTTAATAAGGACATCAGGAGTTGGTGGGGAAGAAAATGCATTGTTGTTGTCGACTGGTGTGATTTGAAGGGCGTCTCTGAGTGTCTCTTTGGTGAGATCAAACCATTGCTCATCTAGTTGACAGTTGTAACTCCCAGTGGTTTTGTCATATCAAACAATGTCCCAAAACTGCTGAATATAGATTGATGGAATTGTCGAGGAAGCAATGAAAGCTCTGAAGAAGTTGGTGTGCTTTCAAATAGACACTAGAAAATCATGTAGATTGGCTTGCTCTGTGACCTTTCAGATGAGGTGGCCGCGGGATACGATGGGAGGTGGCCCCTACAGGCACCCATCTGCTGCGAGGCAAGATATGTTCATCAGTACGAGTGGGTGGTGCCATAGCAGGTGCTTGTTCAGCAAGAGCATTAATAATAACATCAGCCATTGTATCTGCACAATCACATCCACAGAAAGGCATACATACAGAACGGGGATGTTAGATGTGAGCAAATGCTCAGGGGATAATCAGTTATGGACTAAATCCTGGAAAAGGACACTGAGATCATATTAAAGTGGTGATCAATAGATTTGGTCAACTCTTGAGTCAATAGAAGTTAACTCATGGAGGAGAAGACAAAACGCAATGACCAAACCACAATGACCAAATCGCAATTTTTAAGCAATGCTGGACAAAACGCAGAGGTTAGCAAAACGCAAGACACAAAACCCAATTAGTCAACAAAATGCAATTACACACAAGTCGCAGAAATCTTCCAAGCAAAACGCAATTCATCAAAACGCAATGAATATTTTATTAAAAATAACCAAAACGCAATCTATTCAAAACGCATGAGACAAGTCGCAACAAGCAAAACGCAGTAGGACAAAACGCAATGAATATTTTATAAAAAACAATAAAAAACGTAAACATTTCAAAACACAAGAGACAAGACGCAGTCAGACAAGAGGCAATCCGTCAAAACGCAAGGTATATTTAAATTCAAATATACAAAACAACTTCATTAATTTTTTTTTCAATAGTAGGGGTTTTAATATTTTAATATTTTTAAATGGGTCTTCAAACAAAACGCATAACTTGCGTTTTGGGGCCTCTATTAACAATTAATAAGCAAAACGCAACTGGGATAATCAAGGATAAAACGCAATTGAGAATCAACAACAAAACGCAGCTAATTATATAATACGCAAAATGCAACTAAGACGGTTCTACCTAAAACGCAATCAAGAACGTTATAACAAAATGCAGCCAAGAATATTATAACAAAACGCACTCAAGACTGTCTTAACAAAAACGCAGATTCTAACTTTCCAATCGAGACTTCCAAGGCAATACCAGATCATGAGTTACGTTCTAAAATGCTCACTTACCTATTAACAACAACAAGAGGTCACCACACATATCATACGATCACAATTTTGACTTAAAAAGTCAACTTTTACACGACAATCACAAGGACCATAAAATAACAATGGGGGATCCAATTCAGGCATCAACGAAGCATCATGTATGTAATCTAATGCTAACCCAACAATCAAAACTCAATTACAAACACTAACCAAGATTTGGAATGGATGATTATGCCATGAAGATACTACAAAGATAACCGATTAATGAATTCCAGGCCATGATGTTATAGATAAAGCATATTTAGATGATAAACAACATTAAGCAAGCATTACCTAAGCAAGAAAACACACAAATGGCCACGTAACCACATAAATCAAGAATCAAATGAAGGTTCAAACCAGCGAGTTGCGTATGAGATTTTTTAGAGAGAAGTTTGACCAGAGAAATTGAAGGTTTGACCAATCTTAACTCGCTAAGCCTATTTATACTCTCAATAGTTACATATCTTGGCAGATTTGATCCCTACACTTTTGCAAACATTTTCTTTCAGGTTTAGACTGTTAATAGGGTTAGTACAAGTCTCAGAAATGGCACAACTAGTCCTTATAGTTATACAAACCTAAGAAACATTTAGCAAATATCACTTAAGATCGTAAACTCACAAGTTATTGACATATTTGGCCATTTGAGATAAAATAAATTTAACTCCTTTTCAAAATGTAACCCCGTTAGATACAAGAACCTTTTATCAATTAATTATTTGATGAATTAAAATGCCCGTTAGATGTCGTAAATTTGAAAAACACTCTCCCCCTCAATCAATGACCCGTTTTCTATTTAAAGAGCTGTAGTCGTTGATTGAGTGTCAAATTTTGAAAAGTTCAAGTCTGATTGATTTTCAAACAACACTTTTCCACCGTTGGTAACACAAATAAGTTTCTGAAGAATCATAGACGAAAAATTATTTGGTTAAAGAAAGAAGACTTCTCTTCTATATCAAGAAATAATGCACTGAAACGTACATTAGATCGAGGGTGCACGGATATGAAGTAATCCATGCCCGGGAGAACTTAATCACCCATTGTCAGGAACATCCGTCTTTTTGGCGACATGCTTTCCTCAATTTGAAAAATGGGTTGCACTCTGAAATAACTGCAAGCCATTTAGACATGTTTTGAAAAATTTGAACTTCCGTTCGAGCTTCATTTAAAGACCCGTGTCATTGTTGAATGACATTTCTAGGTTCGTAAATGTTATCGATATCCGGAAGACATGTCTTGAAAAACTATTTTTGGTATTTTCTATTTTTTGATTTTTATGGTTTTTGTAGGTTTTATATTTTTGTATTTTCTTTTTAGATTTTAGCTATATACATATTTACATAGGATATAGGAGGACCATCCTTTACTCCTCTTCTCCTTCCTGAAGACGTTTAAGAGTTTCCGGAGACATACTCTTCATACCAAGACGCGGGAGGAGAAATTCGAACCGCTCTCTTGGTAATGCTTTGGTGAATATATCCGCGAGCTGATAATCCGTCGTCACGAAGTACAATTCAACCACGCCTTTCTCAACTTGCTCTCTTATAAAATGGTGTCGTATGTCAATGTGCTTGGACCGGGAGTGCTGGACATTATTGCAGCAGAGAGCAATGGCACTGCGATTGTCACAATACAAGGGAATCTTATTGAAGACAAAGCCGTAGTCTGTAAGCTGTGATCTCATCCAAAGTATCTGAGCACAACATCCAGACATGGCAATGTATTCAACCTCTGTTGTAGAGATCGCAGTGCTCTTCTGTTTCTTTGATGACCAGCTGACTAATTTATCTCCAAGGAACTGAGCACTTCCTGACGTACTTCTTCGTGTGTCTTGACAACCTGCATGGTCCGCATCTGCATAGGCCGTTAGTGCCATAGCGGTGTCTTTCGGATACCAAAGACCCCAATTAATGGTTCCTCTGAGATACCGAAAGACCCGTTTAAGTGCTTCAAGGTGCTTTTTGGTAGGCGAAGCCTGATACCTAGCACACATGCATACAGCGAATACAAGGTCGGGTCTGCTGGCAGTGAGATACATTAGGGAGCCGACCATACTACGAAATCGAGTCTGGTCAACTGGAATCCCTAAGGGGTCCTCATCCAGTTTGAGTCGATCCACCATGGGTGTATCAACAGGGTCACACGAATCCATCCCAAATTTCTTTAATATTTCAAGAGCAAATTTTGATTGATTAATAAAAATGCCTCCGGGATTTTGAGAAACTTGTAAGCCTAAGAAAAAAGACATTTGCCCCATCATTGACATTTGAAATTTAGAACTCATCTCATAGGAAAATATTTCACATGCTTTAGGGTCGGTCGAGGCAAAAATGATATCATCTACATATATTTGAACAAGAAGAATATGTTTGCCTGTTTTCCGAGTGAATAGTGTCGGATCAACTGCACCCTTGGAAAATTTGTTGTCCAGAAGAAATCGTGACAAGGTATCATACCATGCTCGAGGGGCTTGCTTTAAATGGTACAAAGCTTTCTTCAGACGATAAACATGTGTCGGATGGTCAGGATCAACGAAACCCTCTGGTTGACTAACATAGACTTCTTCCTTCAATTCGCCATTCAGAAATGCTATCTTTACATCCATTTGATAGATGGTCATGTTTTTACTGGCGGCATTGGCGATGAAGATACGAATAGCCTCGATACGTGCAACCAGTGCAAATGATTCCTCGAAATCAATGCCCTCCTCTTGTCGATATCCCTTGGCCACTAACCTAGCCTTATTCTTCAGAACATCACCGTACTCATCAAGTTTAACTTTGTAAATCCACTTAAGAGCAATAATCATGACACAGTCTGGTTGAGGTACTAATTCCTATACTTGAAGTCGATCAAATTCGTGAATCTCATCTTGCATGGCTTGAAACCAGCAATCTTCAATAATTGCAGATTTGAAGTTCTTTGGTTTGACTTTTGACAGTACAGAGTTATACAAGCACCATAAGGCATCGGTTGCCAGTTGTTTTCTGGTGGATACCGGCCGAGAGGGATTGCCAATAATATTATCCAGCGGGTGATCCTTGCTCCATTTCCCGAGATGATGAAGTGTTTGAGAGACATAAGGAGATTCTGCTGAACTAAGATCCCCGGATGATGATGCTTCAGAACTAGGTTCCGGAGCAAATACGTTTATGAAGGGATGATTGTCAACAGGAGCAAAGGGATTGTCTTCCATGAGAGTAGAATCAGCTGCAACGCCTTTATGTAAACTTGGAGATTGTAATGCTGAATATGACGGTGAATGACTTGGAGAAGGTGCATCTTGATCAATGGTAGTAGATGAAGGTGTACCGGCTGAATTGACTGGTACTGAAACTGCTGGAGCAGGAGAGACCAGTCTTTCAACACGAGGAGGTTCCATGTATTCATCGAACATTGGTTGGAATAAAATCTCTAGTTCTTTATTTGTGGGGGGTACATAAGGTGCTGCAGGAACCGAATTTGGTACGAGCCCTAAACTTATTTGTCCAGGCGTCAGAAAAGTAGGAGCGGGTCCTGTACTGAGTTGCACAGGAGCCATTTGCTCAGTCAGCTCATCGAATTGCACGTGAATAGTTTCCATAATACGTCGGGTTCTTTTGTTGTAGATTCTATACCCTTTCCTGCTAGGTGCATAACCAACGAATATTCTAATATCAGCTGTTGGTTGTAATTTTCCAAGATCTTCGCTGTCATTTGTAGGGTAACAAAGAGCACCAAAGACTCTGAAAAAGGTAAGATCAGGCTTCTTGTTATGCACCAGCTCATATGGGGTTTTGCAGTGACGAGTGTGAATAAGGGATCGGTTTTGGGTGTAACACGTAGTAGCCACAGCTTCTGCCCATAGAAACATCAGGGCCTTGGAAAATATCAGCATTGTCCTAGCAGCCTCAACAAGAGTACGGTTTCGTCTTTCGACAACACCGTTCTGCTATGGAGTCCTTGGAATGGACTTTTGGTGAAAAATGTCGGCACGTTCATAATAGTCAGTCAGATCTTTATTGATAAATTCAGTGCCGTTATCGGTACGGATGTATCTGACAGTTTTGTTGAGACCGACTTGTATTTGCGTCAGAAACTAAATGATGTCCTCTGGGGTTTCATCTTTTGATCTCAAAAACTTAACCCAAGTGAACCGAGAATAATCATCAATGATGACTAAGATGTGTTTCTTCCCGTTAATTGTTTGCACTCGCATTGGTCCACACAAGTCCATATGAAGGGTATTAAGAACTTCTAAGTTGGTGTTTTCAGTTTTGGGTTTGTGGGTATGTTTTTTGCTTTTTCCTAGTTGACACGCGGAGCAGAGATGATCTGTCTTAAACTTCAATCTAGGTAAGCCTCATACTAAATCCTTTCTTGCAAGGTCATTGATAGTACCAAAGTTCAAGTGGTTTAAACGCCGATGCCACAACCAAGATTTGTTCTTGGAGGCTTTGGACAACAAGCAAATTGGAGAGGACTTCATCATGTCTTCAACCGAGATAGTGTACAAATTAGAACCACGAGAGCCTTTAATTAATTCAACACCATCTGTATCTCAAACGTAGCAAGAATGATTCCTGAATGCAACTTCCAAATCAGAGTCACAAAATTGTCCGACAGAAAACAGATTGTGTCCCAAACCTTCCACATAGTATACCCTGGAAATCACACTATCACCAATCACGTAATCTCCATAACCTATGATAGCACCAAAATGGTCATTCCCGAATCTAACTGTCCCGATGAACTTATTCACAAAATTACTAAGCCGTGAGCGATCCCCCATCATATGTTTTGAACAGCCTGAGTCTAAATACCAAAGGACGATCTGTACGACTTGCATTTAAAAACAGATGAAGATGGAGAGTTTGGAAAGTTGGATCCCCAATTTTGGTTGGGTTCCTGTTGGTTAGCACAAGTAATGGCCTGATTCTCGTTTTGATTAGCAGGTGCTACTTTAGGTTTAGTGAGCCTAGTTAAAGGGCACTGTTCTCCTAAAGTGAATATTCTGCCTACGGGTCTCCATTGATGACCAACACTAGTAAGCACTTTGCCTGTGGGTTTCCATACTTGCCTAACTTGCTTAGGTTTCCAAACTTGCTTAACTTTGCGCACAACATTATGAATATTATGAATAGAGGGGGATGCCTTAACAGATTGCAAATAATCAACCACACACACATTATGATTTGCAGAAATTAAACATTTGTTACATGTTTGGCAAACAGAATTAGAATTTGAATTAATTACAGTACGCATAGAGCTACTACTAGAATCAACACGATTCGTGGTTCTTAAGTTAGACTTATTTGTCCTAGGGTGTTCTTTTACTTTCTTCTTGTTGATACCTTTAGCTGGCGAGATCCTATTTTTCTTGGTATTGCTCCTAGAGTGTGATCCGCTAGCATTGGTGTAACAATTTACTCTTGTAGAAGGAGGCACAAGGACATTAGTCTTTTAGGTGTTTAGTTGCTCTACATGTTTGTGCATGTTACTATTTGACGTGTCACATTGTTCTTTAAAAGTAACTTGCTTTTTCCTAATTAAAGGGGTCGGAGCATGCTTTTTATCTCGTTGGTTAAAGTCTTTCGGACAAGTGTCAATCGCATATTCTAAGAGTCCCTGAGAGTGTTTAGTGTAACGGAAAGCAAAGACAATTGATCTATCTAAGGGTCTTTTAACCTTCGCTTCCTCTACTATTTCGCGAAGGGTTTCTACACTCTCCTTAAGATGCCTGAGATAATCTAGATGAACTTCCCTATTGTTCCTATTGGGGAATCGGTTCAACATCTATAGCATACCTACCGGGTGCAAGAACTCTTGGTTTTATAGACTCCATAGTGTTGCATTTTAGATTTTCATGTATTTGGGATTTCAGATTCTCATTTTCAATTTCTCAGTTACAAGGTAATTGTGTTCTATATGCTTAGCACGCGTGATCTTAATAGAATCGTACAATTCCTTGTAATGTTGTTTAACTTTTTCATTCTCTGCCCTAAAAAGCTCATTTTGTTCTTGAAGAACGGAGACTTTTTCAGTTAATTGAGTGATCTGAAAATCTAAGGTCCTGAAATCAAGAGTACGGTCTGCTTCACTACGGGTCTCTTTCAATTGAGAGATTTGCGTTCTCAATTTTTTGATGGCGTTGTCCTTTCCTTGAATGGAAGCTTTCATTTTTTCGATTACAAAGACTGAGTCAAAATCAGGAGTATCTCGAGCGGGTGGAGATGGGTCGTTTCCAAAACTTTCTTTAAGGTTTTGATACTTTAACTGTAAATTTAAGTGATTAACCTCAAGATTGGAAAAACGTTTTACTAATTCAGTATGATCATCTTTTTGAACCTTATCCCGTAATTTAGAAAGCTCTGCTTCAAGTTCCAGACAACGTGTTTGAACAATGGTGTGGGCTTCATGCATTTCAGTAAATCTAGATACAGTAAGCTCAGAATTCGTTGCAATATAAAACACTTCTTTGGACAAGCAATCAACAATTAAATTATCATTTGCAATAAGAAGATTTTTCCGCTTAATCTCATCATGCTTCCTATTAACAACATCTTTGTCAACTTCAGCTTCCAACTCCTCAAAAATGTCTTTCATTTCTTTAATTTCTTTAGTTAAAGCCTTTTAAATTCCCTCAAAATGTTCTTTAAGTGTTTTGAAAAATGGAATGACCTCGGTGAGGTAACATTCATTGGTTTGTTCAAAACCCCTTTCCCCTTCAGTGAGCCCCATTGGTGTAATTCTCTTTTTATAGGTTTTTTCAAATTCCAAAAAAAGTTGTATAAGTGCAAAAATATTGATTTTCACTTGACTTTTTATTGGAAGCACCCTAGGGACAAGCGTTGCAGGTGTATTTGGCAGATACACCGTTAATGCTTTGATTGGTCTTGCGGTGGTGGTCTACTTTTTGAGAGCTTTTTCTTTCATCTTGATGAGGTCTTGAGACCAAAATATTTGCTCAAGGGTTAATTGCTTATGTGGTGTGAAGGTTGCTAAATAATTCTCTTTCAAGTAATCATGTGATGCAATCTTAACCTTATATGTTACACACTCAGGGTCTTTCATTTTGTCATTCATTTTCCTCCTAGTGATTTCAGCTATCTCTAGGGTATCCTCTGTGTTGTGCACTAAAGCCGGGACATGATTGTTTTTGATAATTTCATAACCATTATATAGAGCAGGCTGAACTTTCCTTGCACGGGTGAGGCATAAAGGGTTCTTGTGGCTAATAGCTACCTTATTATGTTCATTATAATAGGGCTTTGGTTTACACAACAAGTGAGCTGTTTGAAGAGAATAGTCTTGTTTGTATAATTTATCCTCGACCTTTTCTTTTAAAGCTTTCATGTCCAAAAATTCTTCAAGGTATTTGTTTTATTTCTGTTTAAAATCATTTTTCAAAGACGTAACTTCTTCTACTATTGACTTGTTATGGTTGATGGTAGAAGCAAGTTGCATTTTTACAGAATGAAGTTCCTTTTTCAAATTTTCTTCCTTAATATTACGGTCAGTGATAACTATTCTTAACTGTTCATCAATCTTTTATTCTCTTTCCGTTAATTCAAACCTGGCCCGTCTTTCATACAGTTCAACTTGTTCCTTATATGTTACAAGTTCAGCAGTTAATGAATTATCAACTATTGTGTTCCGTGTTGTGTCAGAGACAGATTGGGCATGCGGTTCATGCATATCATTAAATATCATCATGTATGCATCATTTGGAACAGAAGATACATTGCTTTGTACAACTGGCACTACATTGTCCTTTATATACTGATCACACGGAATCATATTACTATCACTTCAGATTATACAGGTGAAATCACATGTATAGTGATCATGTTCATGTACCTCAGATAGAATGTCCGAATCATAAGACGGACCAGCTTCATCATAAACAGGATCTACTGATGATAGATTAGCCATGAACATAGTCTGTGCTGTGGGAGCCTCATCAACATCAGAATCAAAAGCATCACAGTCATCAGCTTGAAACACATTATCCATATTAAGTGCTAAATCCTGGACAGGTTGCTCATCCACATCTTCATCAATAGCGTTGTCTTGTCCACCTGAAATAAATAATAACTGCTCTTCATCCAATGCCACCCCGTTCTCCTGAGCTTGCATCAGCAACATCTTGTCTTTGAAGTATTCGAAGTTCTGTAGACGCTTGGGTTGAGTGCAGTTCCTTGCTATGTGGCCTATACCGTTGTAGTTGTAGCACTTAACCTGCTTTGCTTGACCTGGATTAACATTCCTAACTCTGTTTTGTACTCCCTCATAACCAGCTGCACCTGCACCTCGTGCATTGTTCCTCTGTCCTCTATTATGTCGACCCTGAACATTCTGGACAACAACCCTGCTGTCATGAACTGTGGCTTGATTCCTTAGGTTAGATGAAGTTCTGAGTTGATTGTTTGTTTGAGGAAGGTACGTTTTGTATGATTGGGTGAGTAAGGAAAGTGTGTTGGTTAAATTCTCAATTAAGTTGTCCGATGGAGAGAGTCCCAAAACAAGTTGAGTGTTGTCTGCAAAGTGTGGTGGAACATATGTGGATGATGGGTTTATAGATGATTGTGAATTGTACTACTGATGTGAAACATTGGTCATCAAAGCGAGAGGATCAACATTGGGTTGAGTGAATCGTTCCAACATCATTTTATTTTCATTGGCATGTGCCTCATGCTGCTTTAGATATGCATACAGTTGATCATAGTTGGAGTCCCTCAAACCTCTGTTGAGTTTTACTGCTATTACAAATCTACCCCATTTTGGCAACATGTTATTAACAAACTTAGAATTCAACTGCATTCTGGACATGGTCATCTTGATGTTATGCATGTCATTGATGAGTTTGGCAAACCAGATATAGTAATCATAAATAGTCTCTCCTTTGTGCTGATGGAAATGTTCGAAGTCATTATACAGTTGTGATTCCCGATCTTCTTTGGTTAATTCTAAACCTTCCAGGAGCATCTTCACATTGTCCCATATGTCCTTTGCATTAGTGTAGTGATTGATGAGAGTGTAGATGTCCTTTGGTAACCCTTGAAGTAGGATGTTTGTTGCCCGAATGTCAGCGTTGTACCTTTCTTTATCTTCAGGTGAGAGGTCAGAATAGACACGAGGTCGTTCTGGACCTAGATGTAGGGCACCTTCAATACCTTCAGTAAGTGTTTTCTGAAAAGTTCCCATCTGAAATGGTCCTTCATCAATCGACTTTAGGATTACACACCATTCCTCTTTACCTCGACAATACAGACGAAGGCGTTGTTGCCATGATGCAAGTCAAGTCCCTGATCAAGCTTAGGAGTCAGTGATCGGAACCGACACATTGGATATCTTCCAAAAGAATTAGCCAACTAATTGATTGTGAAACGATTTAGTTGATCGACAATGATTAGTATTGTATGTAAAAGTGGTGATTGATTGTTTGTGAAATGGTGAATTTAATACAGGTTTGTTAGTAAATCCACAACTCGCTGCAATGTAACTCGCTGAAAGACTTGATAAATCGCTTGCAAGAAATCAAATTGGACAGAGTCCTATTCATAAGTCCGCTAAAAAAATCTCAATAAACCTTAAACTCGCTAGTAGTAACTCGCTGGAAGAGAGTGGATAACTCACTGGCAAGAAACAAATTGGACAAAGTTCCAGTTCACAAGTCGCTAAAAAACAAGTATTCAATTAACCTATAACTCGCTATCTGTAACTCGCTAGAAGAGAGTTGACAACTCACTAGCAAGAAATTAAACTGACATAGTTCCTGTTCATAACTCGCTAGTATATAAATCTTCAAAAACCTGTAATCGCTAGTCTTCAACTCGCTAATATCCAACTCGCTAGTCCTCAACTCGCTACCTGCAAGAAAGGTTAACTCGCTACCTGCACAAAATGACAACTTGTTGACACAATACTTTCTGACACACTGTGACTATGCCTGACAACACGCACAGATACATTAACCTAACTCATCTAAGAAGATCTTCTAACAGAAACCTAACTCGCTGGAATGAAAATTTAGTATTTTCACCTAAAAACACCTAAAATCACCATTGATAACGGTTTGCCTGGTATCTCTTTGCACAACTTGTTATTTTTTTTTTTTTTTTTTTTAATCTATACGGCTAAGCACCTATAAAACATGAACTTTAACATCACAAACATCAGATCAAAGAAAACCAAGAACATAGAACTATAAGAAACCTGTCAAAAACCAAAACTTTTAATCAAAATTAACCAGAAAATGCACACACAATCTACTAATCGCCATGTGCTTCTGATACAATTGTAGATATTGAAAATTTATAACACAATCGAGGACTAGTGGATTAGCCAAGTCTAAAGAGAGAAAGTGAGAGAGAACCTCTATGAGAAGAAAATAACTTGTATTATGTAAATGACTAACCCAACCCACCTTTTCCATGGCTTGGATAGGCTTATAATATCAACAAAACCGGCAAAGCCATTAGTATTGCTTACACGTTGGGTTTTAATACCCGCCCATTACCGAATGTTTACAATAACTACTTAACTACGAGCAACAATAGAACGGTAAAAATACACGGTGGACCAGAGTCCTTTTAAGCGCTAGCACAGACAATTATATAGACAATATTCTGTTTTAGGACACTGTGGATTTGATCAGGCCCTCACCAGTTTATTGAAGCTTCAAGATTGTTTGTAATATTATTCCTCACAGCTAAAACAGAATTTTTTCAAGATGATCAAACCATACTGATACTCATGTGAAAAACCTAAAAGTTTAAATGCTTATTTTCCGTCAATTGCAACAAAAGATTTGGTTTTACTTTGACATCAGTCATGTGTCCCATATGTTCCAACGGATTCTGAACCAACAAATTCGTATCTATGATGGAAAAATATCCATACTGAGACACAAATAACAGACTATGAAAAGGCATTTCTCATGAATCATAATGAATTTAATTACAGAGCGATAAATTCTATGCTTTTATGATTCTCTAATGATATTTATTCAACCATTTCAACTGCAAGGTAGAATTTAGAATCAGAAGAAAAAGAATACAAGACTCAAGTATCATGTCTAAGAAATTTTATGTTAAATTTCCTAAATTTCAAGATAGAATGAGTAAAGCCTGTATAAAACTAGTGAAGAACGCAAATCATTGTCTATGAAAGGGAAGTAAAGGCATGTATTAACTTTAACTATTCTTGTTGGCTTTTTCAATATTGAAAAAGTATCCCAATCCTGGAAAAAAATTTAATATAGCTTAAACACTTGATTGATGATATAAGTTTTGAGCACCTTGTTCTCAAAATTTGTGTTGAGGAAGATAACATGATGAATGAAAAGGCTAATGCAAATTCAATAGAACTAAATGCAAACATGGTTGGAGAAAGCTCTTCCAAACAAAGGCAACGTTCAAAACAAAGGCAAAGTGGTTGGTTCAGCATAGAGACATTATAAGGAAGAAAAAATTACACCCAACAAAATGAAATACAACTTCAATAAAGTCTATCATTGTTGGGTCCTGAGGAAACCTACCTGGGCACAAAGCTAAGTGTTGTTCCCTTTGAATGTGATATTACGTTTATCAAGTTAAACTAATCACATATCATAACAACAAAGTAAGTTTTAAACATATATATAAAGCAATATAAAGAACAAGTTTAAAACACACAGAAGTAATTTTCAAAGTATAGGTTCTTATTAGAATCAAATAAAAAATCTATGACACACCTTGCTTGCGGAATAGCAAGGTGGTTGAATGACAATTGAGGTGCTATCTCCTTTGAACTTAAACTCTTAACTAAAGTTAAAAGAGTAAGAAAACAAGCTACTTATGATTAGAACTGAAGCTTTAGCTTTAGCAGTTCTATTCAGTTTGTTTGAGAGATACGAGAGCTCTTCAATACGTTTTGCATTAATTGGAAGAGGTGGCACTTTACTCCCAATATCCCTTTCCTTTTATAGGTAAAGGGATTAGGGTTTACAAGTCTAACCTAGACTACGTGGCAAGCATTAAATGGGTGGTTGAACTACCATTTAATGCACGTTTGCTTTCTAGTACTAGGTACAATCCTTTAAGAAAAGTTGTTGTACTTATATACCAACTTTAGAAGTTACTTTCCCAAGGATATCTGCTTTATTCTTTTCGACATAAAGCATATCTTTTCCCGCCTTGTAAACCTTCTAGAAGTGAAATATTTCATTTCAACTTCTGTTAAGGAGATAGACATCGTCCAGCTTGGAATTGTCAGCCAAGCTAGACTGAAGCTCTTACTAAGGTCTTCTTTAGTTTTTGCACCGCCTCATAAACTGAAGTGAAGATAATCTTGATCTTCTAAGTACCCTAAGAACTGGAGCTGAAACTTTTCTTTAGCGTCTCAAGCTGAACACTCTTCAGCTTGACTTATACTTAGGGGATTTTATGTTTAAATCTACTGAAAGACTGAAGGGCTCAGGAACTGAACCCAACAATCTCCTCCTATTTGAATATACAAATAGCCTAAGTTTAAATCAGTAGTAAGTGAGCAAAACAACTTCTTCTTACACTACTGATATACATTGAACAACATAAACTGATAACCTTTCATTCTAACTTTCATTACAATACAGATTCAAAAGATAAAGTTATTATAAAAGATTACATTTAACTGTCTCAACTGATCAATGACTCTCATATGCTTGAGTGGGTTTAGGTTTCTCTTATCAACTTCAGCAAGCAGAAGGGAGCTGAAGGTCCTGGCATGATCCTCCATCCTAGGAACTTGATGATATCTAAAGAAGATTTCTTGTACGGTGTACAACATTGTATTCGGGAAATCTTTCAGGTCTTCAATGGTAACAAAGTCCTATCTATGGTAGGAGTTGAACATAATCATACCAAGGACAGGTTCATTTAGCACAATACCAACTAAATGATCTTCATACTTAACTGATGACTTAAGCCTTTTGTTAGCTTTGAAGTAGTCATGGATGTCATCAGCATGTTTTCTCTTCTTGTTTGCAAGATCATTTAGTTTATCGAGAGGGTCCTGTTCACTTAGAGGAATATCTAAGTTTATATCGAGTTTTGTTTCAGTTATGTGAATGTAGTCCATTCTTGTACGTATCTGGTCATAGTTGGTTATCCATCCTTTTCCAGTTTTGTTGGGACACGCATTCATCACTCCTCTCCATTCACCAAGGTGTAGATCACTGGCTTTAAAATTGGGAATGATTTCACTTGTACCATCCTCTCTGTACACTTTAAGTGTAATTGGACCCTTTCTTGTGAAAACATCATAGTTGGTGATTCTTGATTCTGCTCTTCTATTCAGCATTTTTTCACAGTATCTATCATATAGTAACTTGTCATTATAGTACTTGTTCACCACCTCTAGACCAAGAAGATTAACCAGCTCTTCTTTTCTTACCTCACTTTCACGTTTAGCTGCTTCAGCTTTGGCCTCTTGATCTATCTTCTTTTGTTGATTGATTTGTTCTTCAGTTAGATGAATATGCTTTCCATCTTTAATGACAAAATCAAATTTCTTTACTTTCTTTATTCTGGAGGATTCAACTATAGACCCAGTCACGTGAGTTTCAACATCATTGGAATCACTGTTAGTACCCACTTTCTCAGCCTCCTCTAAAGACAAGGCCTTTTTGCCCTTGTCTTTCTTGATATGCTCCCCCTCAGGTTGAGAGGAGCTTTTTGGTGGACTTTGGAGAAAAGGAGATTGCATTTGAGTTGTGGTGGTTGTGATGACTAGAGGAATGATTGGTTTTGTAGGTGGTTTTGATTGTTGTTTGGTTAGGTTTGCATTCTTTGCAGCTTTTCTTTGGAATAACTGAGAGATGGTGGCTTGATTTGTGTTCTTCTCCCCCTCAGCAAGTTAAGTGCTAGCTTGTCCTGCTGAAGGAACACTGTTATCTTTAGTTTTCTTTGATGCATAGCCTGAGAAAACTGATTCAAGGCATTAGTGACTTTGTGGAGTAGACTTAAAAGAGCATCTAAGATTTTGAGTTTAGCCTGAATCACTTCAACTTGTGTTGGTACTGAAAGAAATTCTGCTGGGAGTTCCCACTGAAGTGTCTTTAGTTCAGCGACCTGGGATGTAAGACTTGTGACAGTCTTGGTAACGTCTTCCAGCTTGGTAGGAATTTCTTTTAATTTTCCTGGCAGCTCAATTTCCAAATTATGAACTTGGTTCTTTAGGCCTTTTACTTCTTCAGTTAGTTCATTAAACTTGGAGGGAAGTTCCTTCAGCTTAGTTGGTAGTGAGCTACTTAAGTCATGAGCATATAAAATCTTTGAGAATTCAGTTTGTAAAGACTTTACCAGAAGCTCATTGAGCTATCCCATGTTGGGAAAAGAGGGTTGAGCTCTAAGGAGAGCAACTTCAACTTCAGCTTTGTTCTTCTCAAGTTTTAGTTTATGCTTTTGAGACTAGAGAATGAGGACTTGGTTGGTAAGCTCTTGAATTTGAGAAGACCTAGGAGATGAGGATTTGGGAACTAAAGTATCTTCAGTTTCAATATTTGTAGTAGCATGAACTTCGTTTGCCTCCTCATCTTCATCAATGTCATCAACAACAATGATAGGATCATCTTTAGGGGAGTCCAGGTCTTTGAAGCTTGGCTGAACACTTGACACTAATTTTGCTAGATATTCCAACTTGATTGTTCTTGAGGCTTCATCTTCCTTAACTTGTCTAGCAATGGAGTTGGCCCTTTTTCCTATTATGGGTTGAGTGAGGACAGTTTCCAATCCTTCACTAACAGATTGAGTTTTGTCTGCAAGAACATGTGGGTCAGTACCTGCAAATAAGTGATCATATGAAGTGTTTTTGGTTTCTTCATTCATACCATGTTGTTGAGGTACAAAATCACTAGGAGCAGATTTTCCAGGATCAAATTCAGCTGTGGAAACTACTGAAGCATCATTTCCTGATGCAGACTCAGAGTGAATAATGAAAGATGATGAAAAAATAGGCTCATTTAAATTGAATGCTGACATACCACTACTGAGCTGAGGGTCGGCTCTTTCTTCACTGGTGACCCCTAAAGAGGTTGGGCCACCAGTTGCTTGCTGGTCCTCTTTATGCATTTCAGCAACCACTAGTGTGGAAGCTGAAGTCTAGCTTGGGTTGGAGTCCATGGCCGAGCTAGACTCTTTCTTTCCTTTTAAATGGCCAGTTTTGGAGCTAGTGGGTGCTTTGAAAGACCCGCCTTTGGTTGCCTCACTACTGGACACAGGGGGTTGTTTTGAAGAAGTTGAATGCTTCTTGTGTCCAGGTTTAGCTCTAGGCGTTGTGCCTTGGGAACCCTCTCAGCATTGGAAAAGGGCTTTAGGAGCTTTAAATACCGCTGGCTTAGCTGCAGTGCAGATAGGCAACATGTGGTCTGTGAAGGGAGGTTCTTCAGGTTGGTTGGACTTTAGTACCTAATTTTTGACACTAAAGACTTGAGTGGGATAGGGTGTTACTTTACCATCTCCATAGGCTTCCTTCATCTTGTGCATCATCAATAGAGATAGAAATCTAGTGTAAGGTACAACTTTTTCCCTATGTCTCTTGTTCAGTTTGATGATGATGTCTTCCCAAAAGATACTGGCATAGTCAATGTTGATCCTATTTGCTAGACTATACAGTATGATGGCATCTTTGTTGGTAATTTTATCAAAACCTCCAGTTTTACCTCCTAAACACTGGATGATATGTGCCATTAATAACCTCCACCTAGGAG
The DNA here is from genome assembly GCA_026074375.1 of Tanacetum coccineum. Taxonomy (NCBI): domain Eukaryota; kingdom Viridiplantae; phylum Streptophyta; class Magnoliopsida; order Asterales; family Asteraceae; genus Tanacetum; species Tanacetum coccineum. The sequence continues at coordinate 5,278 of BQNB010087878.1, read as the reverse complement.
GAAGAAGACTCTTTTTGAGAGTCCTTTTAGCAGGAACAGTTTCCCCATACCCGATTGTTTCAAACCATGGCCTAACTATGTCAATAGACGGTGATGCAACATATTCTCTAGAGTGAGCAAGGTAATGTGCACCAATGGCATTCCTAAAGGTGTTTACCCCTACTTCGCTATAGATACCACCAGTAGGGACAAAGAAAGAGACTTTAGAGTTTTCAAGAGCTTTAGTTGAGTACCAAAACTCTGCTAGGTATTCCCTATACATGTTTAGGGATCTGGTAAATGGCTCTTTAAGGCAACACTTGGAAATGAAATCAGAAACACATTTGAAAGTGTCTTTGTTGGTGTGTTCTGGGTATAGAGGAGCAACCTCATTGTTTGTGTTGAGGAGGATGTCTTCAAGATTAAATCTAACTTGTTTTGCAGTAACAAAGGGTTGTTCTTGTTGTGGAGGATTTTGTTCTTGGTTTGCCATTTGATGTGATTAGGGTTTTGATTATTTGATTTGTTATGGGGTTTTGTGTGCATGTTCTTGGTGAAATGATTTGTTTGTTTGTGAGAAGTGACTTGTGAAAGGTGGAATGGGTTTATATGATTTGTTACTTTTTACTTTTATTCTTGAAGAATTGATAACTGCCAAGTGGAAGTTATGTATTTGTGAGAAGTTTTAGGGTTTATTTTTAACATGTGTGTTAAACTTTGTATTTTATGAAAGTCATCAGAACATGCTACTAACACCTAGAATAGTTTACAGCCGTCTGTGCACTGTTAAAGTAGGTGAGAGAAAAGGTGAGGTCATTCGAACGTTTGAAATTCATTTTTAATAAACTTTTAAATTTGTTAACTTCTTTTGTAAGAAATCACTTAATAAAATTATTTATTTTGAAAATCATTTTTTTTTGAAATTGACCTTGTGATTGATGTAAAGAAGCTGAACTAGGTTTAGGTTTGATGTTATGTTATGCTGAACTGATTATTGTAATCTTTATCATCATCAATCTTCCAGCAAAGGCGACAAAACCACAAATGCTCATGCAAATACATGAATAAGACACATGTGATTGCTCAGTTACTTCACTCGAGTGACAGCTAAAGAATTAGATAAAATCATTTTATAAACTAAACTGAAGAAGATAAATCAATTTTGTTTAGTTCTTGACTTGACCAATATTTAAGCTCTAGCGAAGGCGACAAAACCACACATGCTCATGCAAATCTACGATTGAGACATATGTGATTGCTCAATTACTTCACTTAAGCAAACTAAAGGTTATGTGAAAAAACTGAACTGACATTTAACATATGAAAGTTTGTTCAGTTTTGGATGAAAGCGCGAAAACTTCAGTTTTTTTTGTCAGTACTGAAGCTTCAGGTTTTGAATCAATGTTCATGATAACATCAAATAGTTAATACATTTTAATATCAAATTCCCTATAAAAATACTTACAAATATGTTATTAATGTACGAAAACATTACTTAATTGTTTATTATTAGTTTTCAGGGACCAAGTAAGCATTTTACCAAAAGACAAGGGATTTGGACATGAAATGCACAAAGGTGAAGAGTCCGAGGCATTTTACGGCGTAACATCCCCGAAGGATTACGCCGTAACATACTCCAACGAAGAAATGAGTCATCACACCCTTTACGGCGTAAAGCCTCTCCTACTTTACGCCGCAACATGCAAATTTACAAGAGATGATTTATCTGAGTCAGCATTACAGTGTAACATAGGCGACAAGGTTACGCCATAACATCATTTTATGCCTAGATGATTGGAAGCTTACGTAGCAAGATTATGGCGTAACATCTCACAAGGGTTATGCCGTAAACATTTCGAAGCCTATAAATAGAGCCCTCCTCCGACTCATTCATCATCACTCACTTCCACCACTCTACACACAGTTCTAAGGGGTGAACCAAACCCCTAAGGTTCGAAGCATTTCATCAGAAGGTCCAAGGGAGAAGTCACTTTACACAGTTATTGTATTTAATCGTTCATTTCATCCTCTGTAAGAATTATGATGATTCAATCCATGTTTTTATTCATTAATTCTTGCATTAATGTTACCATGAGCGGCTAAGCAGTCCTAGTGCTGGCCTAACCATGTATCTACTATTGTTATGATTATGATTTCATGTTTAATTATGGTTCTATTAGATATCCTTATAGCCTTTCATTGATCCTTATGTTTTGGTAGTATAGAGGGTGGCTTAGATCTTGTTAATCTTGATATTAGACTTACCATGTTGAACTTGGGATTTGTGGGGTACTAGGGTAGCTTGACATCCATCCCTAGTGTAGGAATTAACCAGATTATAGATTGGTCTTAAGGGTAGTTAGAATTTAACCACTGCAAGCTTGGATGCCCTTCTCGTGTGATCGTATGGAAATGTGGGATTGCAGAGTAAGTATAGGAAAAACCTCAAATGAAAATTTAGGTTTGTCGACATTAGAACCACTAATAGAACTTATAATTGAACAATGCACATGAAATTGTAATCGTATCATTGGTAGTGAAATAGTTAGGTTAGCACGCCTTTCTCCCTGAATTCTTTTATCTATTTACTTTATTGCATTTACTTTTCGTAGTTCTTAAAATCAAACCTAAAGCCATTTTCAAATCGTGATAATAATCAAATTAAACTATTTAACCTTAGCTCTTGGGATGACCTCGAATTTACCAAACTACTGCACTACATACGACCGGGTTCTCTGCCCGTTAATGCGTGTATCGGTAAACGAGTTTTATAAATTTAAAACTTGGTAAAATATTATTTAAAACAATTTACGCATCAAGTTTTTGGCGCCGTTACCGGGGAGCTAAAAGATAGTTTTAATTTGACCCTCTTTCTCGACCTTGACTAGGAGTAGCAACACAAAAGTGTTCACTCCTTTCGCTAACCCCGAAAGGCAATTTCGGAATAGAAAAGATATCACACCCATTGCGGTCCACAATATTTATTCCTTCTATGAATCTGAATCGTCAGAATCAGAGTCGGAATATTTTAGCGATATCGACATCGACACACTTACACTGGAACAATATCCGACGCTAAATCGTAATAACTCGCAAATAGGAGTAAAAAGACTTGAGATTGAAAAGAATGCCGTTTTTGAAATTAAAAGTTAACTACTGAAGGAATTGCGTGAGAACACCTTCTCTGGAGGAAAAACTGAAGACGCTACGGAACACTTATGAAAAATCCTAGAAATCGCTAGTTTATTCAACACACCTGGGTTTTCAGGAAATGACATAATGCTATGAATTTTTCCCTTAACTCTTATAGGAGCCGCCAAGAGATAGTTGGGAAGAACTTCATCCGACTTATTAAAAACCTGGGATGAATTAAAACAAATTTTCATCCAAAAATTCTGCCCACCTTCAGTAACTTTCAAACAAATGAGAGAAATTCATAATTTTCGGCAAGAAGAAGGGGAAACCCTGTACCAGACATGGGAAAGATGTAATTAAATCCACTTTAAGTGACCATTTCATGATTTGAATGACTATAAAAAAGAAATACATTTTACAAAGGCCTAAACTTTCACACCCGTCAGATCTTGGATTCCCATGGCTTAATTACAAGGTTAACTGCTAGTGAAGCTTTAGAGTCAATTCGGGAGAAAGTATACCATTATCATAGATGGCACAAGGAGGAAAGTTCAAACAACTCTTTTAGTACTATCACTGAAAAACTTAAGATTCTAAATCATGATATGAGTGATCTTAGGGAAGAAATCTATAAAATTAACCAAAAACCCAATATGGAGTTCCACCACGAAGAAGTAAAAAGCACGAGGACAAGTGAGACTAAACAAAACCACCAAAGGTTCACCCACCCCTTAGATAACCTCAAGGGAACACTAGAACAATATCTAGAGGAATCACGTAAGAGACAAAATATATTGGACAAATGGGTACAAAACGTCATTGAAAACACTAACAAAAACCTCTAAAAATATGAATCAACCATTAAAAAACTCGAAAAAAAGTTGTCCACCTTGCCCAAGTTTTAGCTAATCAGAAGGACAACGTGTTAGCCTCAAAATATTAAGTCAAACAAGGAAACTCGGTCTTTATTTACTAGTCGTTGTAATTGGCTAGAAAGGGAGTCGGGCTCGTGATTTAATCTAATATTGTATACGTTGCGGGCTAAAGCCCAAAACCCGAGCCGGCCCATCAACACTACACCTAGGCGTCACCCTAGGTTAGTAAGAAACTATAAATACCCCTCTCCATCCCATGGAGAGGGTGTTGGTCTCATTTGTATTTTTTCACAAGGTAATCAACCATCATTTTTTCCTCTCTACTTTCTCTCTCTAGTTTCTCTCTCTAAAATTCTTTCATTCTTCTATCTCTTTTCTTATGGTTTCTTATCATTGATTCATACCTATTTGTATGGAAGTGAAATGATATAATTAGGTACCGACATTTGGTATCAAGAGCCAAGGAGATACCGAGTTGTGTTCGTGTGGTTTGCATTTTTTTTTGTTCGATTTTTTTTTCACATTTAAAAGTGATTTTAATCTTTCTTTCTATTCAAGGTTTTATCTTGTCTAAGGATTATAAGGTATTAAGATTAATTTTTAAATTTGTTAGTTTTGATTTTTGTGTTTTTTTATCATTCTCGGTAAAATTTGAAAAAAAGGACACCGAGTTTGTTATTTAGATAAAATAGGATACCGAATTTGAGTAATATTCCGAGTTTGAAAACAAATTCTACCGAAAAAATAGTATCACCGAATTTGTGATTATTCCGAATTTGATAAACAAGCCTTATCGAATCTGTGTCTTATAATCAGTATTCCGAGTTGTAATAGTGCACACATTTTTCGGTTTTATCGAAAAGTGTGTTTTAGGATTTCATTTTATTCTCGGAACTTAGCATAAAATTTGTAATAGATACACAAACTCTCGGTTCTATCGAGTTTTGTGTTAGGAGAGTTATTATCGAATTTTGTAATAGGCAAATTTGTTAGATAATTTCCATTTGTAACTTGCCGAATTTGCTTCGACGACTTGTTCGAGAAATTTGTCCGACAAATTCTACCGAGTTTTGCTTTGTCCGAGAAACCTTCCGAGTTTGATCTATCCGATATCTTACAACATTTGTTACCGGATTTGATTTACCGAATTTGTTACCGGATTTGATTTACCGAGTTTGTTACCGTGTTTATTACCGAATTTATTTTACCGATTTTGTTACCGATTTTGTTACCAAATTTGGTACCGGATTTGTTTAATCAAATTTGTAAATCGAACCTGTAACATCAAG
>BQNB010087877.1:4094-25487 GCA_026074375.1 Tanacetum coccineum | reverse complement strand
GGCATATTGCTTGAAAATGCCAAGGATCCGGAGAAAGATAGGAAGGAAAAGTTGGAACCACGTGCGGGTGGAACTCTATGCTTAAATGGCAGGATTTGGTTACCATGTTATGGCGACTTGAGGACTATGATTATGCATGAGTCCCACAAGTCAAAATACTCTATTCATCAAGGTTCCGACAAGATGTACCAAGATATGAAGAAGCTATATTGGTGGCCCAATATGAAAGCCAACATCACCACCTATGTTAGCAAGTGTTTGACCTGTGCTAAGGTCAAGGCCGAACATCAAAGACCATCAGGGTTGTTGGTACAACCCGAGATACCTAAATGGAAGTGGGACAACATCATGATAGATTTTGTCATGAAGCTTCCTAAGTCGTCGCAAGGCTACGACACTATTTGGGTGATTGTTGACCGACTCACTAAGTCTGTAATCTTTACACCGATGAGAGAGACTGATCCTTTGGATAAACTTGCAAGAATGTACCTAAAAGAGGTGGTCATAAGACATGGAATACTTGTCTCAATCATTTATGATCGCGACCCGAGGTTCTCATCAAATTTCTAGAGGTCACTTCAGAACGCTTTGGGTACTAACTTGGATATGAGTACTGCGTACCATCCACAAACCAATGGGCAAAGCGAGAGGACCATTCAAACTCTTGAGGATATGCTACGTGCTTGTGCGATCGACTTTGGAAAGGGTTGGGTTAACCATTTGCCATTAGTCGAGTTTTCATACAACAATAGCTATCACGCTAGCATCAAGGCCGCACCATTTGAAGCACTTTATGGTCGAAAGTGTCGTTCACCTGTTTGTTAGACCAAAGTTGGAGAAGCTCAAATCCTCGGTGTAGAATTGATGCAAGAGACAACCGAGAAAATTGTCCAAATTAAGCAAAGGATGCAAGCTGCTCGCGACCGACAGAAAAGTTACGCCAATCTAAAGCGTAAACCGATGAAATTCCAAGTCGGGGATAAAGTTATGCTTAAAGTTTCACCTTGGAAAGGGGTAGTATGTTTTGGCAATCATGGGAAGTTAAACCCCAGGTATGTTGGACCTTTCAAAGTGTTAAAAATGGTTAGAGACGTTGGTTACAAGCTCGAGCTTCCTGAGGAGCTAAGAAGAGTTCATAATACATTTCACGTGTCTAACTTGAAAAAGTGTCATGCTGACGAACCATTAGCCGTTCCGTTAGATGGACTCTATTATGATGACAAGCTTCAGTTTGTCGAGGAACCTATCAAGATCACAGACCGTGAAGTTAAACGATTGAAGCAAAGCCAAATCCCATTAGTCAAGGTTCGATGGAACTCCAAGTGAGGTCCTGAGTTCACATGGGAACGTAAAGACCAATTCAAGAAGAAATAACCACACCTCTTCACCAAGACCACACCGTCGTCAAGTGCTGCGTCGTAAGCCTTGAGGACAAGGCTTGTTTAATGGGGGAAGTCTATAACACCCTGTGTTTCAAGTTTTTGACGACGTTGATAAATCTAATATTCATCTTTTGTATTTATACGTGTTTGTTTTAATTGTAATTGATACGTTAAATCGCGTAAGCTAAAAATTAGCATTCAATGTAAATGGGTATTAAACGATTAAATGTTTACATCAAGCAAGTGTTATATGATAATTTAGAGGATAATTATTAACTTTGTTTATTTTATTTTTATTGGTTACATAAAATGCTTACGTTTCGCGATAAAGTACGTTTAGGCCTTCCCGGAAGCACGTTAACTTATCTACGCTTCATCCAATACCCAAAATTTATACCCAATACTTAAAGTTTATTTAAAACATTAAGTATTTATCACATTATATATATTATTCATGAATGAAATTAAATCAAACTCTATCATGTACAAGTTATACATTTTATTAAATCTATACTACATTATACATCTTATAATGCAAGTATACATTATATAAAAGATCAAAAGGTATATCCAAACCCTCCCCTATCATAATTTCGTGTACATATGACTAGGAAGCCAAGATAAGACTAAGAAACCTTCACAAATATCTTCATAAAAGATCTAGCATCCACTTGAACTCATGACTAGCCAAATCTTATCAAGATAAGCCCTAGCTTTTTCCATAAGCTTTGCCACCTTGCATACTTCCACTTGACACAAATATCTTCATAATATCTTCTCCAAGTAGTATAAATACCCATGCATGTGTGAGCTAAGAAGTCATAACATATTTCTTTATCAAATAAATCACAAAAACTCTTCCTTGTCCTCATCCAAAGCCCACGGCATCAAACCCCTATAAAACCAAATCCATAGTTTGATTTTCTATCATTATACAAGCCTTTACACATCAATCCTAAGGCACACTAAGGTGTTTGTAAGCATTGGTTCATCATTTGCAAGTATTGAAGCTAGAAAGGAAAGATTAGGGTTTCTAAGCCTAATCTAGGGTTATAATCTTGCAAGCTTTGGTTTTAAGTCTAAACAAGGGTTTAGCACATATTAGTCATCATCATCCTTCATCTCTAAGGTTATCTAAATACCTTTATACTTTTCATTTCATGATTTTATGTGTTTACATGTTCTTTATAGCTAAATCACCATTTAGGACCTTTGAATATGTAAAAAGAGTTTTTACCTATGGTTATGAAATTATACACTTTTTCTTATGTCATGTTGTTGTATATATCATGGAATAATGGATCTATAAGTATGTTAACATGTTGTTTAAGTATAAACATGATTATGTATAAATTAGGGTTTTTAAAGTGTTTAAAGAAAGTATACTCTTGGATAATAAAGGGCTGTTTAAATTCGACACTTATACAGTAGGTTTTGACTTTTTATAAAAATAATACGCCTCATGACGATTCCAAAATGATAAGAAACTTGAAAAACCGATTTATAACGAAAAAGATACGATAAAAATACGATTTACGTTAATACCGGGTTTATAAAACTATTTTTATAAAAATTACTATTCATTACAGAAAGTTATATTTTTAAAACATCAAATATATGATATAACTTTTAAATACGAGATCGTACTCGAAAGAATCGCTAAAAACGGAACTATAACGAATAAAATACGACATTTACGAGTTTTACGCTAATTAAAACGTAAAAACGGGTTTATAGCTGTTGTGAACAGTAAAATTACTATTCACAACAGAAAGTTGAAAATTTTAATATCTAATATTTTGATCACTCGTCTTTGTACGAAAGCGTGGGCATAAGAAACGTCAAATTAGGGCTTAAAACGCAAAAGTTATGTTATATTTACTAAAACGATAATTATAAACGTTTTTACTTAATCAACCCAATTTTTCCAAAACAATTAGATGGTGATTGAGCTATATAGACCTATATGTGGTATTAGTTATCAAGTGCTATATTACTAGGGAATTTCATAATGAGGCCTCTTCGGATGTCGTATTGACGAGCTGTTGGATTTACGATTTAAAGTGTCCTAGCTCCTCGTACGTCATGTCATGACCTCTTAAATTATGATAGCCCGAACGATAGTACGATGTAACTACTATAGGATTAGATATAATGTTATTAATTAAAGTACTCGGTACTTATACGACCTATATTGAATTAGGTTGCATTCGGGAATAATCGTGAAGCATTCCCACATTTGTTATATATTATCAGATCACTCACTTAAGGTGAGTTCATAGCCCCACATTTTTACGATTTCAATGATTTATAACTTTGGGGTGGAAACATGCTTTGTTTTATAAATTGGACGCAAGTGGATATTTTATATTGATTACGTGTTTGCCTAAGTAGCGATAACCCAAGTTGAGCCCATTATCATGAACTGTCAATTATGGTATAACCAATTGGATTGGTCTCAGTAAGCGCGAATGTTATTAATAGATCTATTTGGGAAACGACCTCCCCGTTCGGGTGTTTAGCTAACACCGGGAACGAACGATATAGCATGTCGAATTGGAGATGTTTCGGGTTAGACATCTAATAGGGCAGATTAGCAATTTATATTATTGCTAATAAAATTGTCGAGCTTCAGTGTCATGAGCTTAGGTAAATGTAATCGGATTTTTGTGATGTCTGCATCTGTTGCATTATCACGGGAAAAGTCTTGCGGTCCTGCATAATATAATTTTTCTAACCTATGAATTCACCAACAATTTTGTTGACATTTTAAGCAATGTTTTCAGGTGGTCAATAGGCACGAGGTGCCAAGGATACATTGGTGAAACTTTTGGTTATCACGTTAAAGATTTGGACGTAATATGTTTTGGGAAATGTATTGTCAATCTTTGTAATATTAAACATGGAACAAGTAAAGCTATATGCTTTGTGTAATAAGTCCTTTATCAAATCCAATGTATCATTTTAAACGACTTTTTGTCGTTCTTATATATCTTGTGCTATTGATCTATGAAGTGACACGCCCCGGATATCCTTATTCCGCTACGACCCAATTTGGGGGTGTTACAGATTGGTATCAAGAGCCAAGGTTATAGAGAACCAGGTCAAAATGTTTTTGCTGGACTATAACCGTTTTCAAACATTGCATTCATAAAAAAAGGGTTTTTATGGGACACACTAGTTGCTGCATTAGTTAGTTGGACTAGATGCATTCATAACTGATATACGTGATTATAATATATTACCTATATTATAATAAGAGCCTTATATAATATACTCATATAAGTTATTTCTGCTGGTCACAGTAGTCATGTCAGCTGATTCCGCAGTTACCTATACTTCTGTTCACTCTGAGGCACGATCTTGGAGTATTCCATCTGAGGATCCTTACGAGGAGGTTGCCCGACAGTTGCTGGAGCAGGCACCTACACCTCCACTACCACCATCCTTTTTATCTCCACGTATCCGACCCCCACATACTAGAGCAGCCATGAGGCAGATGAGAGCTGCAGCACCATCCACCTATCATTCACTACTCCCATCAGGGACCCCACCATTGTTACCTATACCTCTACCTGCACCATCCACTAGCCGCAGAGCTGATATTCCCGAGGCTGACACGCCGCCTCGGAAGAGGCTACTACTTACTACTCCTAATTATCATCGTAATAGAGGTCCTCATAGATGTGCTTTTAAGATTGACATCTAAAAGGCGTATGATACGGTTGATTGGCGTTTCTTAGGACGTGTTCTTAAATGCTTTGATTTCCACCCTCTTATGATTAAGTGGATTATGGCTTGTGTCACTTCTACTTCTTTCTCTTTGAGCTTAAATGGCAACATTCATGGTTTCTTTAAAGGAAAGAGGGGTTTGAGGCAAGGAGATCCTTTGTCTCCTTATCTCTTTACTCTTGTCATGGATGTGCTAACTCTAATGCTTAACAGAAGAGTAAATCTGTCTGGTTTGTTTCAGTATTACAAGCATTGTGAGGAGCTTTGGATTATTAATGTGTGTTTTACAGTTGACATCTTTATTTTTGCTTGTGGGGATTTAGATTCTGCTCGTGTTATTATGGAGGCTCTTAAAGAGTTCAAGACTACATTAGGGAAAAGTACGACGTTCTTTTGCAATTGTCGAATCATGTTAAGCTAACTATTCTTAACATTATGCCTTTCTCTGAGGGTGCTTTCCCGGTTAAATATCTTGGTGTCCCCTGATTTATTTGAGACTCCTTAATAAGGATTGTAAAACTCTTGTTGACAAGGTTAAAAATAGGATTAGTGATTGGAAGAACAATTCATTGTCTTTTGTCGGAAGATTGCAGCTTTGCAAGTCAGTTCTCTCCTCTATGCAAGTCTATTGGGCTTCGGTTCTTATCATTCCTAAAGGTATTATTTATGATATTCAAAGTATTATTCGTGGTTTTCTTTGGTGCAATGATGAGTACAAGAGAGGGAGGGCTAAGGTTGCTTGGGATGATATTTGCCTTCCTAAGCGTGAGGGAGGTCTTAGGTTACGTAGCTTGGACTTGTTTAATATAGCCTTGATGATGACTTACGTTTGGAACATAGTCTCTAATAAAGAGTCTCTTTGGGTGCGTTGGATTCATACATACATACTCAAAGGCCGGTCCTTTTGGGATATCCTTATGAAGAATAACGTGAGTTGGGGCTGGTTAAAGCTTCTTCAATTTCAGGATTTTAATAGACCTTTCTTTTGGGTAAAACTTGGTAATGGTCAATCTATTTCGGTGTGGTATGATATTTGGTGTTCTTATTGCCCTCTAATTCGTTTTATTTCTCCAAGAGATATCTATAGGGAGGGCTTTAATCTTAGTAGCAATGTAGCTGAGTTGGTTCTTAATAACGGATGAAGATGGCCTCAATCTTGGATTGCTAAAGCTCCGGTTTGGAATCTCATTCCCCCCTAAATCTTAACGTGAACTCCCTTGATATCCCTCGTTTGAGAGATCTTAATAGAGTGATGTCAAACTTTTCTGTTTTGGTTTCAAATTGTGTGGTTTCCCCATTACATTCCTCATCACTCGTTTCATCTTTAGTTGGTAATGCAGAATAGTCTAAAGACTCATGATAAGCTGAGGCAATAGGATGTTGGTATTAATACTGACTTAATTCTGCTTCGGTGTCCTCTTTTCAACACTAAAAAAGACTCACATGCCCACTTGTTCTTTGAGTGTTCTTTTTCATCCCAGGTTTGAAAGTTGGTTCGACACCTTGCTGCTATGGAGACGGTGCAACCTATTCTCCAGGACATTATTGTTCACCTTGAGTCCATGGCCCATAACCAACAGCTAGAAGCAGTTTTGGCAAACTTATCTTGGTTGCTTCCTCTTATTACGTGTGGTTGGAATGTAATAACCATTTGTTCAAGAAGACTAAGCATTCCTCTAAAGAGCTAAGGGATGTGATCACGGTGACGGCTCGGCTCAAACTCTTATCATTTCGCTTCAAGAATTTTGTTAATGTGAGTAGTTTGCTTGATCGTTGGAAGATGCCTAGTTTGTTTAGGCTATATGGAAATTGAATGTTCTATTATGTGTGTTGCTCTTTGTATTTCTCCATACGTGTGGCTGATTGACATTTTAGCTTGGAAGTTAGGAAAGGACAATTGGGAAGTGTCTTAGATTATTTTTGTGTATTCCATTTGGGGCATGTCCCATTTAAGGTAGGAGTAGTTCAAGCATGTACTTGAGGTTAATGTGGTAGTCCAGCCACATTCCATTTTACTTAAACGGTTTTTGTGATTAATAAACTTTACCGGGGTAACCCTTTACCCAAAAAAAGAAGAAAAAAATAAAGCGTTTATGTGAGTTATATATTGGGCTATTGGGTTTGTAAGTTATTAGCTTATATGTGTCAATCGAGCTTAAACAAGTGTATAGCTAAGTTTATATGAATGGGCATATAAGCGGCTTTTGTTAATATATTGTATAGGGGGTCACCCGCATGTCATATAAAAACATACGTAGTAAAAAATAAACAGTTAATGGCTAATCAAACAAAATACCTAATAAAAAATCTTCTAATAAGAGATATAACTTAAAATCTAACACACAATAAGGGTGTCTATAGAGTTAATTACTTGTTCCTGCAAAGCGTAATCTCCAACTCTTGTCTGGAAATAGTTGAGTGCACGAAATTGCCTTCTTCTCCTTGATGCTTCCTTGTTCGATCAATTACGAGGGTTTGTGGGGAGAACCACTTCGTTGGTTGCATCATGTATCCATTAATACAACTCATCTAGAACTAAAGCTAGATCATATGCAACGTTGGAGAGTACGGGATCGACTAGAGTCTATTATGAAAGTCAAATAAAGGTCTAAAACCTTTTGGGTTTCGGTCAAGAATCAAGAGGATAAGAGAGGGTGGAGTCAATTTTAGGGTTAAAAGAATTAAAGTGATTTATAATTTAGATTGTATTTTTAATTTATAGTAATCCAACTAGAATATTCTCTAATTATCCTTAAGAGGAATATAGGAAACAAACTAACCCCCTGATAACGCCCAAATTATACATGTTTCTATGGCGTTATTTATGTTTATTCTATCATTTCTCGTGAACTTTTGGTACTTAATTAAGCTTGAATTGCTTATAGGTTCACTTGAAGACTCTAGAGACCCAAGCTCATGAATCTATACACTTTGGGAGACAAATACAAGAAAAGAAAAGATTTCTAGCCAAAGTTCAAGAAGTCTGCCGCACTTGCTACATTGTGCGCCGCACTTTCCCCTGAAACCCAAAACTGCCGCACTTATAATATTGTGCGCCGCACATTCTCCTAAAGTTTGAAGAATTAAAGTCTAATAAATGCACCTGCATTAACTCCTCAAAACCGCCGCACTTATTTGCAAGTGCGCCGCACTTCCAGTAAAAGTCATTAAATGTAATCGCATTAACTCCCAAAGTTCGCCGCACTTTTTCCTAAGTGCGCCGCACTTTGCACCCAATCTTGCCTATAAATTGAGGACGAATTTGCATCCTTCTACATAATCATTCCTCACATTCTATCCCATTTTACACACACATACTCTCCCTCCTTTCACCAAAACACCAAGAAACACCTTTTCCTTTGAAGAAAAAGATCTAACGATCAAGAACGAAGAAGTTTTCTTACCTAGTTGTTGAAATAATGGAAGTTTATGTAAAGTGTGCTTTTGTTATGAACTCCTTAGCCATGAGAGGCTAAATCTCTCATGACTACTCGGTGAAGTTACGATAATGAATAAGTGTTTGGTATGATCTTGATCGTTTTAATCTTAAGCTTATGTTGCAAACCTGTTATATCTTATCTTATCTATTTTTGCTTATCAACTTAGATTATATAATCATATCGGTATAGGTCGAAAGATCCGTTATGATCTATGTGGTTTTAAAGATTTGTCTATGGTCTTTAACGTCTGTGCTGAGAAATCCACTTTCGTAAATTGATAAACAAAATAAGCTTTGATATAATAATAACTGGATTATTTGAGTGACACATTTGGTCTAGTTAACTAAATATAAGTCTTAAGTTAATCAAGTTAATTCGTAAAAACGTTTTCTGACGAGAAATCATTTTTATAAATTAAAGTCCCATCTTCAAGGTCAAATCATTTCCAACACTTATAAATTATTCTTTATCCGAGTAGTCATCTTTATTATCATTGATAAAACTAAAGTTATTTTCAAAATTGTTAAAGTCTATTTTCTTTCTGATTATTCGAACACTACTCTAATCCCTTTCCCTGTGGACCCGACCTGGTCTTACCTAAAAAGATATACTGCATGCGGTGGGTTCCGAGGTGTTTCCCATATATATGTCCCGGTAATTTCAGTCTTATAAATTTAAAGCTTTTGAAACACATCAAAGTTTTTGGCGCCGTTGCCGGGGATTTCTTAGTTGTTCTGTAGTCAAACTCTGGAAAATCTCTTTAACTCCCCCTCTTTTTCAAATCGTCGTACAATTTTCTGGCAAACTGATCCGAACAAATTCTCCTTTGGATGCATACACGTGCTTTAAATTTTGAACTTGTTGAATTATTACTTGAACCTGAACGTACTCTGAATCAAAGACGTCGTCTACGAAACAGAAGAGTTCCATTCGATCAAAGAAACAATGCACCTAAAAACCCGAGAATTGTCTATTCGCCAATTCTCGACATTAACCACTTCCGTCACTTTCTAGTTACTCTTGAAAACCTTTACCCAATGGATGATGAACCCATGTGGGCAGCTGACCATGTTGTCGCTCCGACTCCTGGTTCTGCAATCACTATTCCTGAAACTGCTAACAAATTTGCTATCAAAGGTAACCACTTGACTCTTGTCAAAGGAAACCAATTTTATAGAAGAACCAAAACCGATCCTCATAAACACATTCACGAATTCCTCGGAATCTGCGATATGTTTAAATACAGAGATACTGAAAATGAAGTCGTTCGCTTAATGATGTTTCCCCTATCACTCACTGGAGAAGCAAAAACATGGCTGGACGAACTCAACAAAGGAACTATAGAAACATGGGATGAACTTCGATCCGCTTTCATTAGCCGTTTCTTTCCCCCCAGCTCTTTTCGACCGACTCCTTAGAGAAATCCGAGCTTTCTCTCAACACAAGAACAAATATCTAACCTACGCTTGACTTCGTATGAAGGAAATGCTCCGAAACTGTCATGGTCATAATCTGTCCAAAGGCAACATTATTAAAATCTTCTATCATGGTCTAAGCAAAATAACCCAAGAAGTTCTAAATGCCGCAGTTGGTGGTATTTTCCTCTATAAAACACCAAATCAAGCTTATCAGCTTTTGGAAGACAAGGTCTTACTAAAGCTCGACTGGGATAAAAATTAAAAAACCAAACCATCTCTTAAAAAAACCGTTGCTTTCGCCGATGAAGGTAGCAGTAATTCCAATACTGACAAAATTATGGCCCGAATGGATGCCATGACCCTGAAAATGGATGCTCAGTATAAAGAACTCTAAAACCATGCTAAAAAACAAAACCCGATCTTGATGGAGATGATATACCTATGTCCTAAGAAGAAGAATCCAAATTCATGCAAACTTTTTGTAAGACTCGTTTTTACTATGATTACCGCGACCGAGACTCGAATCGCCATAATTGGCGTTCAAACGAACGAAGTAGTTATAATCGAGACAACTACCGATTCAATACTGATGATAAACCATACGATCTTTAAAAACAATTCAACGAATTCATGAAATCTCAGCAATCGACCAACGCTTTCGTCAAAGAAACTTTCCTGGATCTTAAAACTCAACTCGAAACCGTTGCCAAAAATCATCAAGCTTCAATTCAAAACCTTGAAACCAAGTTCGACAGACTTGCTGACAAGCAATCTGGTCAACCTTCTGGATCTTTTCCCAGTAACACTCAACCAAACCCAAAAGGACACAATTCCAAAGTCTACCAACCATCATAATCTCGCAGTGAGCATGTGAATGCCATATTCACAAGAAGTGGTAAATCCTACAACCCACCAGTGAACTCAAATGATCAACAAACTAATCCTGAAAACCCTATCAATTTCGACAATAGCGATGAAGAAGACGAAGAACCTACACCACAACCAAAAATTCAAAATCCAAAACCAGTCAAGGAAACTACATTACCCAAACCATATAAACCAAGAATCCCGTATCCTCAACGTCTAAGGAAAGAAAAAATGGAAGATCAATACGGAAAATTTCTCGACGTAATCCGCGCAGTTCGAATCAATGTACCTCTTATCGATGTCTTGGCCGGAATGCCTAATTGTGGAAAATTTCTCAAGGAAATCATAAGCAACAAACATAAAATCGAACAAATTTTTGCCGCTTTCTTAAGTGACGAAAGTTCAGAAATGATCCAAAATAAAGTTTCACCTAAACTTGGAGACCTCAGAAGTTTTCTTATTCCATGTAATTTCAACAAAATTTTCTCCTGCAATGCCTTAGCCGACCTTGGTGCTAGCATTAACCTTATGCCATATTCACTATATGCCAAATTATCTCTTAAAAATCTTAAACCTACTAAAATGAGCGTAAGATTAGCCGACGGATCATTCTAATATCCTGTTGGAATAGCTGAAAATATGCTCGTTGAAGTTGGTAAATTCACCTTTCCTGCTGATTTCGTTATTCTTGAAATGGAAGAAGATAGTAAAGTTCCACTTATTTTGGGACGACCCTTTCTTCACACTACTGACGCAGTAATTCGATTTAAATAGAAACAACTCAACGTTGGAATTGGAACTGAACGAATGATTTTCAATATCGATTCTACAATGAAACACTCCTATTCAAACGATGATACCTGTTTTAGTATCGATGTCATCGATGAAATCTTAGAAGAAGATTTCGACGCTCTTCTAAATGAAGGTAGTAAAATTCTGCATTCCATTGAAGGAACCCTTCTCGAAGAAGAAATCTTTGCTGAATTTGATGAATTCATGGTAATGACTGCCGATGAAAACTCTGACTATGAATCTGATACCGAAGATCCGCCATTGGAAAAAATCACCATCAATACTAATTATAAGATCAAAACATCTCTCGAAGAACCCCCTACGGATCTCAAACTTAAACCCCTTCCTGATAATCTGGAATATGTATTCCTGGAATATGTTAAAGACTATAGCTGGGAATTCAGTTTCAATAGATCCGAGGTCGTGAACGTCTTCATTATCCCAGATCTTACCATATATAGCAGTTTCCCAGTTATACACCTTACCACGCCTACAAGCTTTTTCTTCCTTAAGCCTGATATACTCCTCTATAGTAATGTTGGGATCGTCCATTTTAACCTGTGATAAATTCGCTAGGAAAGAAAACTGTCAAATAACTTAATACGCCGTATTCAGTGAACTGAATACGCCGTATTGATGATAGAGTCGAATACGATGTATTGGTTTGAAAAAATTTATATGCCATATCCAATAAATTGAATACGCCGTATTGAGTATTCGCCTCAGAAAGTTACAACGAACTGTAATAATGCCCATGACTGTTTCTACAACCCGGGCTGCTGTTGACGTTGGTCGGGTGCACGTTTTACATTTATAAGCGAGACTAATGAAATTACTAACGAAACGTATGAGAAAGTATACTCGTTCAATCGTAGTAAAGTCGGGTAAGTCATGTTCATTCCACGGGACTTGGTCTAAACCAATACTAGGTAGCAAGAAAGACACTAAGGTAGTCACGACCATTAGCGTCACAAAATCAAGGTAATTACTTAAGAAAATTTTGTTCCATTTTTAAGATTATACTTATGCGAGAAATCCATGTCATTGATATCCATGTTTGATTATGTTGGTTAAACAAGTGTATATGATTCACAAAACCCATTTATATATGACTTGACTCTGTGGTGTACTTCACCAAATCATATTTATTTATGAAACTAATGACGAACCCTTTCGACCTATGAACATCATTAACCCGAAGACAATTAAGTGTGTTTGCTAGATAACTGAGGCTCCTAAGTGATTCAATAAGTCCTTTCGCTTTATACTTGAATTCAAGCCTTTTTGTTCATCTTTTTTATTACGTGAAGATGGTAGATGTCAATTACCAAAACCCCTTTTTAGTTTGTCACTACTAATAGAGAATAGCCTACGCCACAAAATCCCTTTCGAACTATGACTTTGTAGGTATTCTACCACAAATCATAGAAAAGAAATCAAGACATAAATAAACCACATGTTCATAAAAATCATCATTCATACACAATTAAACATTTCACCAAATCATTTCACACATAAGTATTATGAGACTACTCCATATATAAATTCATTTCACAAATCCGACATTCAAATGATAAATTTAGACACATCTCAGAAATGTTTGTAAAGATTAATACCTACAAAGATTCCTACAAGTTTGGTGATGTAGCTAGCCAAAGGCCTCCAATTGTCGTAATCAACGTAACTTCAAGAGTGGTGGTTCTTCTTTCAAATTCATCCTCACACTCTCATGGATTTGCAGAGATATTTCTACAGCTTTTGGGGTGAATATAGGTGGTGGAAACTTAACCTAATTGAGGGTTAAGGGTTTCTTGTTGTTGTTTTTAGGTCAAAACCTCCACTACTATATACTATTATATTACTTCCAAACCGACTTAAGAAGTAAATGGAAGTCCCCTCAGTTGATATTATGAGTACTTGATCGGTTTCCAGGCATTATGGTTCGTTAATACTCTCATAATTACAAAAATGTAACTGACAGCGTGGTCCTGCCGGGCGGCAAAGTCTTGCGCTGGGCGGCAATACAATCGAGCTCTCTGTCGGGTGGCAATCTCTTCTACCAGGCGGCAGAGTGCTCGTGGCAATGTGCGATCTTTACTTTTCTTCGTCTTTCGTCCTCCGATCAACTTTTTATCCCTCAGGCTAATTCATACCACATGTTTATAACCCAAAGTGCATATTTTACTATTACAGAGGGGTCTTCAAATCAAATATCGAATTAGCACTCACTTCATAGCTTATTTTCTTCACTTTGTATCTTTCGGCTAGCTGCAACACAAGAAACTCATATTGTACAATAATAGAGGTAAAAGCAGTATTATTTAACGAATTAGCACATATAAAACCAAGATAACGCATCCCAAAACATACCAAATCTAGGCGTTATCAAATTCTCCCACACTTAAGTTCTGCTCGCCCTCGAGCAGGTTCATTCTTTAAAATCAAAAAGTTACTTCAAAATTAGTATCGCAACAACTCCGAAAGACAACGTGAGAACCAGGTAATTTATCAAAAGGATTTTTATTTACTTTTTGTTTGTAACTAAAGCTGGTTAAATTTACAAACTCCTAGTTACCAAGTAAGTTATTTCCTAACTCTCTGATGAACTACCAGTATCACGTCTTAGCACATTGGCTAATCGATACTCCAACATTTAACTTCTTCTTCCTTCGTCTTCATAATTTATAGCTTCATTGGCTATTTATTCACTTTTTTCGATCAACCTCCGACCGACTACTACATAGTTGGTAACTAGTAATTTCCAGACTTAACCACTAGTTATTATAGCACAATATATATTTTTTATTCAAAATGGTTTACTATTACCTTTATTATTTAAATTACCTTCATCTCATTTTGGGTATGTGTTTCAGAACAAAATTTTAAAAATCAAATATTTTCCTAATTACTTTCCCTCCCCCATACTTATGTTTTGCATTGTCCTCAATGTAAGTAAACAAACTTCAAAGTAAAGGAAATAGGAAAAGTTAGGGCAATCGATACTACCCGATTTTTGACACAATCCTCATATGTGGTTTCGAGTATGCAAATCAAGTTCCTTCCGAACTCGGGTATGATAAAACACCATGTATGTCAACACATGTCAAACCTGCAAATATTGAAAATATACCACATTTCTCAAAATAACAAAGATATAAAAAACATCCAAAAATGACAATCCATAAACATAGTTTAAACACATAAGTTTAATTCCTACGGTAGCGAATTAACGTATCCAACTGAATTTAAACTCAAGTTTTTAAACATTCTATGCATCACTCATCATACTCATTATTAAATCTCCGGCCACTCTAATGAACCTCCAACTGCCATAACCCAAAGAAATACCTCCAAAATATGGCATGGCACTTGTAAAGTAATCATATCCACCCATACCATAGCTTCCTCCTTGTTTGCTTTGATTACTCGGGTTAGGGTAATGTGTTTAAGGGTAAGGATATGGTATATATGGATACGGGTATGGTGGAACATTTGGTGGTTCATAAGTTGGGTATGCAAAGTTACCTTGGTCCGCTAAATGATGGAGAATGGGCATGGAATGTTCGAGCATATAATTATTCCGAATCATCATAGAATCTCTCCAAACATTCCCTCGCTTAAATTTCCTCCAAAATTGCTTCCAATCTCCAAACACGTGTTCAAACCTCCATGCTCTTTCCTCGGCCCACTGCTTCCTTCTGCAGCTTGGTTTGGTATTCCAGTTTCTTTCTTCAAGCATCTATTCTCCTCATCCAACTCATCCGCCAACATCTTCGATGTCCAATACTTACAGTCAATCGGCTCTGAACACTTCTTGATCTCATCATCCACACAATAGCCAAGAAAACTAGCAATTTTAGTCACATAATGTCCCGTACAAATGACACTATTCTCCATAGTTCACATGGGCATGTTTATACAAATGATCTGCAATGATCAAAGCTAAATTCACTCCACACGACTCCTCTAAAGAGCTCATCATCCACAAATCTCGCTTTTAGCATCTCTCCCTACTAGCTACCCTATGCACCAAAGACCCATAATAACTTTGTACACAATCCGCATCAGTGGTTCTTTCACAAGCACTTTCTTGTGGTTAGTCAATGTTGGCTTACCAACTCTAGTCCAATAATCCTTATAATCAAACTGCTTATCATCAACCTCTAGTTTACCAAAGTATACTTCAAACAAACGATGCTCTACCTCTTCCTCTGTAAGATCAATCACTTTAATACTCTCTTTAAACTTAGTAAGATTCATCCTTATCTCTCCTAATCCGAAATCAACTTGGCTTTTAGTTGTCACCAAAAAGTCCCTTCCAAACATGATAGAAGGTTCTCCCTCATTAACATAATCTAAAACAACAAAATTAGCCTTGAACATGACCCCATGGATTTCCACATTGACATCATTCACCATCTTTCTACCGTAGTCGCAAAGTGACACGCACAAAACCTATGTTTCCCAACACTTCTTCTGTAACGTAATTTTTTGAATCCGCAAGGTTCTAGCTCCGCATCCCAACCTCCTCGCCTATCAAATTTGCATGGTATATAGTACCTCATGAATGGTTCACCAAAGGCTCGAAGTGGTGCCTTGGTAAAGATTGCAATTTTTTGATTATCCACCTCTATCACAACACTCTTGTGCTCCAAAGCATCAAACAATTTTGCTTCCTTAGCAACTTTTGAATCACCATCATCCATACATTCCTCAAGATCCTTCAAGTATTCCGAAACCAAGCTCAAAGTATCCATTCCAAAAGCTTAAACAACTATTAAAGACAACACGCATTATCCAACTCATTAGCAATGGGTTAGTAATAACAATTAATCATTCACACTCATTTTCCATAGTAGTTTAAACCGTTTACCGTTTTAGAACTGACCCGCGCATCCTTATGCTTCATATTTTCAAAACTTGAAAAAAAAAGTCACAGAATACTCCCTGCCGCTCAGCACAGCTCGTCTGCCGCCCGGCAGGGTGCTTGAAAATTTTATATATATATTTTTTATTATTTATTAATTAATTTTACTAAAGCACTAGTAAACTAAACACGAAATCATAAATTCAATTACTACTTCATAAACATTTAGAAAGAGACACGAAATTAACCAAGCGAACATGCAGAACAAAATATATTTTTTTAAACAGAACAGTCCGAGCCGCCCGGCAGGGTGCTCGTTTTTTTACTTTACTTCTTTTTTTATATATCAGGTGGTGTGCCGCCCCGGCAGGCAAGTGTGCCGCCCGGCATGCAACCTTCTGAAAGAAACTTTTTTATTTATGGCTACTTATTTACCATCTAACTTTAACTAAACATTTCTGCTACCTTTTGTAATGATTAAAACAGGAATAAAATACAAGTCCCCGGCAGCGGCGCCAAAAACTTGTTGACGTTGGTCGGGTGCAAGTTTTACATTTATAATCGAGACTAATAAAATTACCAACGAAACATACGAGCAAGTATACTCGTTCAATCATAGTAAAGTCGGGTAAGTCAAGTTCGTTCCACGGGACTTGGTCTAAACCAATACTAGGTAGCAAGAAAGACACTAAGGTTGTCACGGCCATTAGCGTCACAAAATCAAGGTAATTACTTAAGCAAATTCGTTCCATTTTTAAGATTATACTTATGCGAGAAATCCATGTCATTTATATCCATGTTTGATTATGTTGGTTAAACAAGTGTATATGATCCACAAAACCTATTTATATATTACTTGACTCCGTGGTGTACTTTACCAAATCATATTTATGCATGAAAATAATGACGAACCCTTTTGACCTATGAACATCATTAACCTCAAGCCAATTAAGTGTGTTTGCTAGATAACTGACGCTCCTAAGTGATTCAACAAGTCCTTTCGCCCTATACTTGAATTTAAGCCTTTTTGTTCATCTTTTTGATTATGTGAAGATGGTAGATGTGAATTACCAAAACCCCTTTTTAGTTTGTCACTGCTAATAGAGAATAGCATATGCCACAGAATCCCTTTCGACCTATGATTCCATGGGTATTCTACCACAAATCATAGAAAAGAACTCAAGACATAAATAAACCACATGTTTACAAAAATCATCATTCATACACAATCAAACATTTCACCAAATCATTTCATTCCACACATAAGTATTATGAGACTACTCCATATATAAATTCATTTCACAAATCCAACATTCAAATGATAAATTTAGACACATCTCAGAAATGTTTATAAAGATTAATACCTACAAAGATTCCTACAAGTTTGGTGATGTAGCTCGCCAAAGGCCTCCAATTGCCGTAATCAACGTAACTCCAAGAGTGGTGGTTCTTCCTTCAAATTCGTCCTAACACTCTCCTGGATTTGCAGAGATATTTCTACAGCTTTTGGGGTGAATATAGGTGGTGGAAACTTAACCTAATTGAGGGTTAAGGGTTTCTTGTTGTTGTGTTTAGGTCAAAACCTCCATTACTATATATATTACTTCCAAACTGACTTAAGAAGTAAATGGAAGTCCCCTCAGTTGATATTATAGGTACATGATCGGTTTCCAGGCATTATGGTTCGTTAATACTCTCATAATTACAAAAATGTAACTGACCGCGTGGTCTTGCCGGGCAGCAAAGTCTTGCGCCGGGCGGCAATACCATCAAGCTCTCTGTCGGGTGGCAATCCCTTATGTTGGGTGGCAGAGTGCTCGTCGCAATGTGGGATCTTCACTTTTCTTCGTCTTTCGTCCTCTGATCAACTTTTTATCCCTTGGGCTAATTCATACCACATGTTTATGACCCAAAGTGCATATTTTACTATTCCAGAGGGGTCTTTAAATCAAATATCGAATTAGCACTCACTTCATATCTTCTTTTCTTCACTTCGTATCTTTCGGCTACCTACAACACAAGAAACTCATATTGCACAATAACAGGGGTAAAAGCAGTATTATTTAACCAATTAGCACATAAAGGAGTAGGTATAGAAGGATGTTTTGATATTGAATTAACAAGACAGATTTTATGAACTATATAACCCGTGTCTTTGGAAATCAAACTCAACCCACATGCAGTACATCAGAAGAGACCTAACAAGTGCAGGTACAACTAAGTCAACTCCTGAATCAAATGCTTCTGAGGAAGAAGATGCGGCTGAGGAGCTTATTGTTGTGCCTACAGCAGTCAAGCATATTGGTAGCAAAAGTTAGACCAAGGATGTCTATGCTAAAATACAAAGCAGAGGAGTTTTTGACAAAGCTTCAAAACCTTAAAACACAAGAGAAGGAAGCTTATTCTACTGGCATTTCAAAAGATACTCCTAAAATTCTAGCTTATAGAAAAGAATTGGATGAAGTTGCTCAAAAGCATTTAAGGGAAGTACCTAAAAACAAAGCTACCAGTACTAACTCAGTTAATTCTGGTAGTGGACAAGATAATACTCAACATGCTGATCAAGATGATTCAAATATGCCAGAGCTCACAATCTTTAACAAACCTCAGAAAGGAATTTTTGATGAGGCTTCTTATGATGACGAGGGTATGGTCTATGATTTCAACAACTTACCAACAGAAGTAGCTGTTAGTCCTATTCCTACTCTTAGGATACACAACATTCACCCACAAAGTCAAATAAAAGTCAAATCCTTGGTGATCCTAAGTCAGCTGTGCAAACTAGAAGCAAAGTGCAACAAAAATCAGGAGCTCATGCACTTTTCAGCTATATTCAAAAGCAGCAAAGAAACAATCACAAAGATCAACAGCATTGTTTGTTTGCCTGTTTTCTATCTCAGGAGGAACCTAAAAAGATTTCTGAAGCTCTACAAGATGACAGTTGGGTTCAAGCCATGCAAGAGGAGTTGTTACAGTTTAAGCTGCAACAAGTATGGGTTCTTGTAGATCTACCTCACGGAATGAAGGTAATTGGTACAAAATGGGTCTACAGAAATAAAAGAGATGAAAGAGGAGTGGTTGTCAGAAATAAGGCAAGATTGGTGGCCCAAGGGTACACGCAGGAAGAAGGTATTGACTATGATGAGGTTTTTGCTCCTGTGGCAAGAATAGAAGCTATCAGGTTATTTTTAGCCTTTGCCTCATTTATGGGGTTCATAGTATACCAAATGGATGTAAAAAGTGCCTTTCTGTATGGCACTATAGATGAAGAGGTTTATGTCTCACAACCTCCTGGCTTTGTTGATCCTGATCACCCTAAGAAGGTTTATAAGGTGGTCAAAGCTTTGTATGGACTGCATCAAGCTCCTAGAGCTTGGTATGCTACTCTATCAACATTCCTAGAGAAGCATGGATACAAGAGGGGTACGATTGACAAGACTTTATTTATTAAAAGGGACAAGAAGGATATCATGCTGGTTCAAGTGTATGTTGATGATATCATTTTTGGATCTACCAAAAAGTCTTGGTGTGATGAGTTTGAAGCCTTGATGAAAAGCAGATTTCAGATGAGTTCTATGGGTGAACTCACATTTTTCTTAGGATTACAAGTCAAACAGAACAAGGCAGGAATCTTCATATCTCAGGACAAGTATGTAGCTGAGATACTCAAGAAATTTGATCTTGTAAATGTGAAAACTGCAATAACCCCCATGGAGACCAAAGTGGCATTGACAAAAGATGAGGAAGCTGTTGATGTGGATGTACACTTATACAGATCCATGATAGGTTCTCTCATGTATTTAACTGCCTCTAGGCCTGATATAATGTTTGCAGTATGTGTTTGTTCTCATTTTCAGGTCACTCCCAAGACTTCACATCTCAATGCTGTGAAGAGAATCTTTAAGTACCTTAAGGGCAAACCAAATTTGGGCTTATGGTATCCAAGAGAATCACCTTTTGACCTGGAAGCATTCTCTGATAGTGATTATGGTGGGTCAAACCTTGATAGGAAATCCACAACAGGTGGTTGTCAATTTCTTGGACAAAGACTTATCTCATGGCAATGCAAGAAACAGACCATAGTGGCTACTTCTACAACTGAAGCTGAATATGTAGCTGCTGCAAATTGTTGTGGACAAGTATTGTGGGTTCAAAATCAACTACTAGACTATGGTTTCAATTTCATGAATAACAAAATCCACATTGATAATGAAAGCACAATCTGCATTGTAAAGAACCCAGTATATCATTCCAAGACAAAGCATATCGAGATACATCACCATTTTATAAGAGAATGTTATGAGAAGAAGCTCATTAGTGTGGAGAAAATTCACACAGATTTAAATGTAGCTGACTTGTTGACCAAACCTTTTGATGGACCACGGTTTAATTACTTGGTGGTTAGCATTGGTATGATTAACAAATAGCTATTTGTAAGGGGAGGCTTAGTTGTATAGTTTGTTTAATTCTGGTAGCTAAGTAGTCTTAATACTGTTAGTTAAGTTTATTTTAATTCTGGTAGCTAAGTAGTCTTAATACTGTTAGTTAAGTTTATTTTAATTCTGGTAGCTAAGTAGTATTAATACTGGTAGTTATGTCATATTAATACTGGTGGTACAGTAGAGTTAATTCTGGTAGTTAATACTGGTAGTTAAGTAGAGTTAATTCGGGTAGTTAGTTTTAATTAATTCTGTCTATACAATTTCTTGCAGTATGTTTTTTGTTTTAGACTAATTTTGCAGGCATAGCATGGATGAAAGGGAGGAATGCCAAGTTTTTTAACTGTTGTACATTTTACATACATATTTAATTCTGGTTGAAAAAGAGTTAATTCGGGTTGACTCTTAATTAATTCTGTTTGACCAAAATTAAGTCTGGTAGTGTAAATTGTTAAT
>BQNB010087876.1:0-27806 GCA_026074375.1 Tanacetum coccineum | reverse complement strand
TATTCGTTTTCTATGATTATGACTGTTATACCTTGAAGTAATACCCCAGATTAGCTTCCGCTGTTATATGTAAAAATGGGGGTGTTACATCAAATATGGTCATAATATTAGCATTATTTATCCCACTAATATTGCTTGGTTTATAATGTTTTATTTGAGATTTGGTAGTTAATCATTTATATTTGTTAATCTCGATAAATATCAAGCAATTGGAGAAATTTAGAAGAAATGACGTGTTTTGGAGCTTAAACGAAGAATTCAAGAAGTCTACTGTTCCTGACATTCTATACGCCGTATTATTCTAGATCCTATACGCCGTATCACAAGACTTAGACGAATTCAAGACCATTGCCTGAATTTGAATAACTCGTCGTATCTAATTTATCAGATACGCCATATATGAAACCTTGGTCTACATTACATGTAACAAGATCTCAAGCCAATACGCCTTATCCAAAACAAGCTATACGCCATATAAGGAAGCCAAACATCGAATATTCTAGAAGATTCAAGCATGGAGCCCACTCCAAGTAACTGGCTACGCCGTATCGAACCCCTTGAATACGGCGTATCGGGTGTTTTTCAGAGCTTGTAAATACCGAACCCTAAAATGAATTTCAATATGCACGTGAAGCCCTAAACCACCAAGTTGACTAAAAGACGTTTACAGAAGCAGCAAAGATCCCCAAGATCATAGGGAAACTTCTGTAATCTTCGGACAACCCAATACGCGTTCGGTTATTGTTTTTTACTTTGATCGTTCATATATGAAACCGTGTGTATTTTTACAATGACTATCGTCTGATACCTTTAGGTATCAGCCATGTTTATGAAAGTTTAATGTTTGGTTTGTCCATCTCGATTGTTTATTACTTGTTGCATGTTAATTATATTTATCACATGATACTTGTTTTGTTTTAGTTATGCGTTTAATTTATCATTCAACTGGATCTAGTAATATGGACCAAATAGGCTATTGTCTGGGATATAACTTCATATAGCGTATGTGTACCTTGGAATCATAGGATTACAAATTAAACACTCTTGAGTGCCTCCCTAGTTTAAAGAGTGGTAGACTAAGTGGTGACTTAGGATTACAAATAACATTTTGTAGCTTTGCTTTGATTCAAGACGGGTGGTAGACTACCAAGTGCATGTTTGTGATTGAACATAAGTGGGTAAAGTATCGATGAGCTTGGTTTCGATATTCACCAGTACTAACTCCTAAGATAGATTATAATTAACGGATGTATGCTTATGAGACGTTCATTAATTGTGACAGGATTAATTGAATTACGTTTAAGGAGAAGAACCACCTAAACCTTGCGAATGATATAACACCAACATAGTAATACAATCATTGCACCTTAAACAAGACCGGCGTTTTATTAGATTAATCATGGCTGATATGTTTTCCTTATATTTGTGCTAGACCGCTTCTCTATCATTTGTTATCTTCTTATGTGTGTTTACTGCTTTTCTTGTCATCATATTAGGAATAGAATAACCAATACCGTGCCAGTCTCTCAGGATAAAAACCCTCGTTTGTCATGTTATTTTAGGTTTAGATAGATATAATTAATTAGGACTAACTTAGATAACTAAAATACAAGTAGACATAAGAATTAATGTTCTCGCTCTTAGTGATCGACACCCTACTTACCAACGAAGCTACAACTGATCGGGTACACTGCCCGTTAGTGTTGTTTTAGGTAAAGTCGGCAAAATATATATAGTAAAACTTGATAATATAAATTACCTACACATAATAACACGCATCAAGTTTTTGGCGCCATTGCCGGGGAGTGAAATTATTTAATTCTTTTGTTTATTAGCATTTTAGTTTAGATTTACTGTTTTTAATTAGTGTTTGTGTACTGTTTAGAATTCGCTGTTATTGTTTTGATTGAGTAAACGATACGACGCATTCAGTCTACCAATACGGCGTATCGCCTCTTCCAAACTAATACAGGGTATTTGTACTCAAACGATCGATACGGCGTATCTAGTCAATTGAATATGGCATATCGATCATCTAATACAACAACAGACTTAGTTTTTCGTATTCGGTTTTGGTGTTTAGTATTATGTATTTTCTTTCTTCAGAGCCTATCCTATTGATATTTTAGCCTTGTTTTCAGGTAGTGCATGACCAGGAGTTTGAAGAAGGAGCTCGTCCAACCTTACGAAGAACCTGTACGAGTGTTACAATCAATAAGGAGGCTTTTCAAGACATGAAATCTTGACTATTCAAGTTCACCAGAATTCGATCATTCTGATCACGAGAATCATTTTGAAGAAGAAATAACAGAAACAATAGCAGAAACAATGGAACAATACTTGACGAAAACCCGAGATGACTACTGTTCGGGAATTGCTAGACCAAAATTCGATGATAAAACTAAGTTTGAATTGAAGGGTTAATTTCTCAAGGAACTACGTGAAAACACTTTTAGTGGATCGGATAATGAGGATGAAAATGAACACATTGAAAGGGTTCTTGAGATAGTTGACCTATTCACCGTACCAGATGTAACTCAAGATCAGATTATGCTTAGGATTTTCCCTATATCACTTACTGGAGCCACAAGTAGATGGATTCAAAGTTTTAAAAAGCACGCCTAGGCTCTAAGGTTCTAAGGCTCAAGCTCTAGGGATTTTTTCAGATCAAGGCTCCACACATATACAAGGCTCACAAAAAGTGCAGAGCCTTAGGATTTAGAGCCTTGAGCATAGGCGCGCCTAGAAAAGGTGACAGATTTTGAAACTTTCTTTTCGAATTTAACATTCATCGCCCTCACATGTTAATAATAGATTACCTAGAAACTAAATAAATCAATCAATTTGAGTGTTTTGTCGTTCAATTCAAGTGGTTCATATTTTGAGTTTGTCTGGGGAATACATAACAGGGGGGGGGGGACTCCTCCCTCAATTTATACGCATGAGTTAAACGTAAATCTCGGCCAATAGCCATGAATATGGATTAACCATTTGCTTGTTTTTTTTTGGGTTTTAACTATTTCAATTTTTTTTGTTTAACATTAATTTTTTTAGGGTTGGTTATTTTAAGGTCATTCCATTAAATCTTTTAATTTTTTTTTCCTAAACTATTATAATTTCCTTTCACCCCATATTCAATTGAGGAAACTTCATATTCATTGAAGGCCTGGGCGGCCCTTGATCTGCCGCCTTAGCCTTCAAAGGCTTTCATAATAAGGGCACCTTTCTGCGCATTATAGGGGTGGCCTTTCTAAATATCTGGGATGGATTAGAAACTACCTTCTATGGAATACTGCTGGTTCTTTCCTTATTTGGTAAAATACAATAAAGGTAATTTTTAAGCCAAATTATTATTTATACCCACCTGCTCGTACTTGCTAAAAAGGATGGCTGGAGTTTTTGTAACTTTCAACAAAGAACTGGGGGGGATTGGGGAAATAACTCTTTTTATCAAGGCCTAGGATACAGTTCAAGGAGGGATTTTGAATGAGAACTTCGGTCCTCAACCATTACTTAAACCGGTATGCAGGAGGGTGATTTCTTGTTTTTTTCATGTGTTAGGGATGGTCCCTACTAGGGGCAAAAAATATCTAGATTCTAAAGGGGTGGTCAATGCATCATATCAGGAAACGCTGCTTATATGGCTTATGGAAGGGGGGGGGGGGGGGCCATCCAAGAAAATGGGGCTTATTACTCCTAAAAAATGGCATAACGGGGATCCATCTTCTCAATGTAAAATTGTAGTGATACATCTTGATTGGGCTAGTTTTGGCTTTTCAAAAAGGCTCAATTGAATTAAAATCATTGGTAGGGAAAATTAAGAAAGCTTTAAATGAAAAAAATTTTTGCGATCAAGGTTTGGGGATGTGGAATTTTGCAAGGGAGGGGGGGGACCTTCACTACAATAAGGATTTGGTCCATTGAATAGGAAGGAGGGGGAAAAATAAAAAAAAAAAAAAAAAAAAAAAAAAAAAAAAACCTCCCGAACAAATAAATAAAAAATACTCTTGAGGACGGGTGGGGGCACACAAAAGGGTCAAACTTATTCCAATCATTACCACATCATTTTGGTGCACCATTAAACCCCTAGGAGGAAGGATTATAGGAGGCAGCTGTCCCTATTAGGGGATTCTTTCAAAGAAGGGGGGATGGTGGTAAATTCCCCACCACCATCATTCAAGGAATGAAAGGGCAAACCATGGAAGAATTTTTACTAAGCAAAGTTCTTGGCTGGTAATCCAACGAAAAAGAAATGGATGTGACACTCTAACTTGATTAAGGAACAATTTGAGTGCTTTCAAATAGGATGCTGGTAAATTAGGATAATCTGGGGAGCCGTGTAATCAAGGGCGTTGGAAAAATCTCAATTTCGAGCAAAATAAAGCCAAAGGGTTCTTTAAGGGAAAAGGGGAATTCCCGGAGGGCCTTTCCATGCCTCCACCTTTAAACAAACCCAAAAAACGAGGTTCTTTTTCTAGTCGATTACCCCACTACCGAAAAGGAAGGGTGAAGGGGGGACCTCACAAATTCGGTTTTCATATTCGGTTCCCAACTGATACGACGTAATTCAACGGGGGAAAACAGAAGGGGACATAAATAAACACCATTGTTTCATTTATTAACCGAGATCTAGTCAAGCCAAACCCATTTCCTTTTTCCTGGTTGGTTTTTAAAAGGTGGAAATACGATTTATGGGATGAGGAAATGAGGTTTAAACTGAAAGGAGGTTCGGGGAAAAAGTCACAAGTATGTTCGATACGAATTCGCTACAAAGCATAAAAAGATTCTCCGAGATAAATTGGAGGATTCGATGAGGAATTCAAGGGCAGGGGATGAATGGTGCATTTGACTCCGGGGTGGACTATTATCATAAAGGGGACGGGACCTAACTCTGAAGGAAAATGGAGAGACCGGAAGGGAAGCTTTTTTTTACTTTTACTTTTTTCATATCATAAAAAAACATGGCCATTTTAATAAGGGGGCCTTAAGGCTGGTTAACCCTAGCGAGGGGTAGTTGTTTATGTGTTATTGGCCTTATCAACTTTTTTTTCCAATCTTATGTTTAGGTAAAAAAATTTCCCTACTAAAGTTAAATTCATTATTAATTGGCGGATAGAACAAAATGTGAATCGACCCAAAGGGGTATAGCAAAAGGGGAATGGTTTTTTGTAGGAATTTTATAAAGTTTGTTAATTTTACTTGTTTTACTTGTGTTAATTTTAAGATATGCATAAGGAATTCCAAAAAAATACCCCGCTAGATTTCTTGGACTGACCATTCTTGTCTACTGCTCATGCTTATGGGGATTGGGATGGTATTTTAAAAAAGGAATAAATATTGCTTTAAAGAGTAGGGGAAATGGGTCACCAAAATTTTGTTTTAAAAATGTTAATTTAAATTTCTTACTAAATTCAACATAGTTATTAAAGGGTGTATTGCCATTGGGGATTAAGAGGGGGGGCTCGTTGGAAATTTGATATGGGATCTTATTCTAATGGGGAGGAGAAGGGGCCCAATATTTTTCTTAAAATAGATCTAGAGACCACCCAAATTATTGGAGGGGTTTAGATTGAATTTAATTTAAATTCTAAAAAATGAACCCAATTAGATTTTATGAAATGCCTATGAGGAAATGAGTAGTTATAA
Source organism: Tanacetum coccineum (assembly GCA_026074375.1). Classification (NCBI taxonomy): domain Eukaryota; kingdom Viridiplantae; phylum Streptophyta; class Magnoliopsida; order Asterales; family Asteraceae; genus Tanacetum; species Tanacetum coccineum. Next base: position 22,160 of record BQNB010087876.1, on the reverse strand, counting down.
GGGGGAAACCCATAATTAATGGATAGGAGGAAGGGTCATTGATAATTAAACTTAATTGGTTGGAAAATATCCAAGTAATTAGGGGATTGTAATTGTGAATTTGTTGAACAAAATGGTTTAGATAAACATTACCAATAGTCCTTTAGGAGGGAACTACGATAGGGAAAATATAAGAGGGATCAATTGTGCTTATAACTTAAGATTTTCATAAACATGATTTTGGATATGGTACACCATCAAGTGCCAATAATTTTTCTTATTCCTATCAAAATTTATGTCATTGTCCAAATAAAAAAATTTTTACCAAAATTGTCCATTAAATGAAAGAACAAAATTGTAAATATAGGGGAGATATGTTGGTTGGGGAGCTTTATAATTATTGGGTTGGGGGGGCCGAATTTTTTATTGGAGATTTTTCAGTTATAACCAGGATTTTGCAGTTGCAAGAAAAAAACTTGAAAAACAAAATTTTACCTTGATGAAGGTATAGGCGATATCATTGTTAGAAGGGATGTGTGTGTTGATGCAAGGCGATCTGATAGACTTATCACCATATACAATGGTAATAGTAGCCTGACTTGTCCAATAGCTAGGACACATCCAAGGTTTAAGCATCTCTCCAACGAGCAATGCAACAAAATTCAGCTGTTGCACGTGACAAACTAGAAGGAAAGTCGCATCCATACCAAAAATTAAAAAGTTTCTTAAAAGGAGTGCTAAATTTGGGACCCGAATACATTAAAGATGGAAAAACGGTCGAATGGCTCACGCATGGACACGTGAGCGTGCACGAGATAGACTGAGCTGGAAACAAGTTTAACTTAAAGACTTTGCTGTAAACAAAAGTGCTTACCGGGAGACAACCCGGAATGTAATTTCTAGTTTTTTATCGAGTCTGTCTTCCCAGGTTTTGATATGGCATATTTAATTGATTGATACAACATATCGATCAACCTAGACGTTATCATTTATTTTTTTGCACTTTTTAAATTTTATTGTCAGATCTCTTGATACAGCGTATTTAGTTATCTGAATACGTCGTATTCAACCTCTGACCATTTTTAGGATTTTATTTTTACAGGTTTTAAAATGGCATATCTAGTATCGTGGATAAGGCATATCGACTTCCTGTATAGTTTTAGGTTTCATTTTCTAATCAAACGACTTTTCATAAACAAGATTGCATAGTTTTCTTTTTTATTAAGACAGGAACTTATTGATACATACTGAATGAATTGGTAGAATACATATAGTCTGGAATACAATGTGGAAGTTGTTCATACTAGGAATCAGAGCTGCTTTTTCGACACATAAAGTTGCTCATATACTTAACATGGAAGATCATACTAAGCAAATCCCAAGGGAGTTTTTGATGTGTATTTTCTTTTAAAGAAATAATTTAACAAGTTTTAAATTTATAAAAACTCGTTCACCGATGTCTACACGCACTAATGGGCAGAGAACCCGGTCATGTATAATGTAGGATTGGTAAATCTGAGGTCGTCCCAAGAGCTAAGTTTAGATTAGTTATAATTTGAATTGTCACATTTTTGAAAATGGTTTTGAATAGTTTTGAGAATTAAAACAGAAAGTAAATACAAAAAAGTGAATTAAGAAGAAGACTATTAGGAGAAAAGTGTGCTAACCTAGTTACTTCATTACTACTGTATATGACATGTTTCCTAGCGCAATGTCTAAGTATCATTTTATTAGTGTTCTAAATTGACAGATCCGAATTGATGTTCGAGGTCTGTCCTATACTTCTATGGATCCCAATTGCTCAAAAGTCTCGATGTTATGGTATCCTGAATGTAGCTATTAAGCACAAACCATCCAATAGACTTGTCTATAACCTAAACAGATTATTTACTCTCTTTGAAAGAGTTCCCGTGCTTCTTTAAGTATTTAGGGTAATTAAGCCAGTGATCAGATCGATTCCTACACTAGGATAGATTCTAACTTATCCTAGTACCTTTGTAATCGTAAGTTCAATAGTTTTACAAATAAAAGGATTAACCAAATCCAAACTACCTTTCAATATTGCCAAAATGCAGGGATCTATGACTAGCTATAAGGATATCTAATAAAATGATAATTAAACAGGAAACATTAATCAATACATTAGTAATTGCATAACTAGGCCAACACTAGAAGTGCGTAGCCACTTATGGTAATAGAATAGTAAGAAATAATGAAAGGATTAATTGATCAAAAACTCATAATTCTTACAGGACTCGTTTATGAATGGTTAAATAAAAAAGTAAGTAAAGTGATTTCTCCCTTGGACTTCAGATGGATTTATTCTACCTTTAGAAGCTTGGTTCGCCCCTTGATGCTGTGGTAAAAGAGTTGATAATGAATATTCAGAATGAGGGCTCTATTTATATTATTCGAACTAGTTACGGCGTAACCCTTGTGTGTGGTTACGCCGTAATCATGCTGATGTGGGCTTCCTTATTGTAAGCAAAATTAATGTTACGACGTAACTTCTGCTCATTGTTACGCCGTAAAGCTGACTCGGATGACTCATCATTCCATAATAAGATGTGTTACGGCGTAAACGTTGCAAGCGATTACGCCGTAACCTTGGTGATGACTATTCGTGCCTTAATTATGTTACGGAGTAACCTTAACGAAGTGGTTACACCGTAAAATGTCTTGAAAAATCCATATTTACTTATTTTTGTGTCCAAATCCCATGTTTCTTGCATAAATGCTCAATTTCTTCATGAAAACAAGAAATAAGTGATTAAGTACCATTTTCAGGCATTTATGAGATAATTACAAGCATTTTGATAGGGAATTTGATAACAAAAAGTAATAAATATTTGATCTTATCAAATATCCCCCTACTTAACTTCTAATTACCCTCAAGTAGACCTGTTAGAATAATTTTATAAAGAGATTTCTCCAATTTAACTTGGAGAAATGAATTCATAATTTACTTATGCTAGAAAATATCAAAGCCGAACACCTCACAAAAAGGGGATCAAAAATCACTCAACTCTCGAACTAGTCTAAGTGTTTCATTTTTAGGGTGATCACTCAATAGCATAGTCATAGCATGTATTCTATCATACGCTTAGAAAGTACACAAATCTCCACCAACTAGAGTTAGGGTCTAAATGGCTTTCAAAGGCAACATGGGTAACAAATACTGGTTTAAACTCAATGAATCATTCTGCGATCTTTACCAAAAGCGTTATAACAATAAGGGTGACAAACTATATATACACATCCATAATGATGGAATAGACATACATGATTGCATTCAATTCTTGCATTCAAGTAAAACCAAGGGTTAGGATGGAGAATGATATAGGGTATGGATCTTCTAATCCTTTACCAAAAGTGTTACACCAATAGGGGCGACAAACTACATATACACATCCATAATGATGGAATAGACATATATGATTGTATTCAATTCCTCCGTTCGAGTAAAACCAAAGATTAGGGATTAGGCATGAGAACACATTTAATTGGTGATAAATAAAGACACAAAACATATAGTTAAATGTAATCTAAGGTAGTCATAACCGACTACTGTCCATCCATAGTACAAGTGTCCAAGCGTGAAAACCTGATCATATCTTCAATAATGAGCTAACTTTGGATGTAACAATAAGATCTTGCGGAGCATATTAGCCCATTCTTCTAAATTTGATGGCTTATAGTTGCACCATCTTCATCACTTGTTGGTTTTATAACACATAACCAACATTTATAATACACAAGGAGTTTATTCATACATATTTTTTTCACAATACTCTTGTCATAAATATTGTTGGGATTAAATGATATCTTAGTGCTATTGGTGTTACTACTACCAGTTATGGAAGTTACTACTGCTGGTTATAGTTTCTACTATTGGTGAAGACTGCAGAAAATATTTTAAGTCATTACTACTGCTAGTTGTAAAGTTACTACTACTAGTATTAGTTACTACTGCTAGAAGAGTTTCTGCTGCTAGTTATAAGTTAGTACTGCTTGTGTGATAAGAATGAGATATTTTAGGAAAAGATATGAATGTATAGAAAATACGTTGTAACTCTATTAGGGTTCCTTGGTATATAAAAGGAGACTCTAAGGCATTAGTTTAGATATCTCTTCACATACAATCGTTTATAGCTTCAAGGTTTTGTATAACCCAAACACTATGAAGAGTGTTTGTATTAATATATTAAGGCTTAAAGTTTGGTATTACATAATCTTAGTTATTACTGTTTCATTATTTATTCTTCTTGGTATCATAGACTAGATTCCGCATAGCCTTTCATATATTGAATCAAAGTTTCTACTATAGCTGTCTTGGATTTATTCAATACAACTAAGCCTTTTACAAACTAAGCAAGATCTATTCAAGTGGGATCAACAAATACATAATACATCCCCCCACTTGAGATGAACAATATTGAAAGTGAAATAATGAGGGGGGGGGGTCTTCAATGATCATAATGGTATGTCTTCAATGAAAGTGCAAAAATATTTGAACCTATTTCCCCAAACCATGGACTTAAGTAGCTAGATATTTCAACACAAAGAAAAATATAGACTACAGGGTTGGCTAAGGCGGAATGGTATAACGAAACATATATAATCTGGGTTAAAACACGGATTGGTTTCAACAGGGTGATCTAGGGGTATCTTGCACTAATAATGAGTGCTACAAAGGGTTTTATCACGGGAGGTCGACAAGTTAGTGTAACAAGTCGATAGACACACACATATGGGCTATTTGGGTGAATTCCTAAATGTTGCCTTCTCAAACCATCTATTCCTGCTAATCAATTAGGTCTCAAAATGATGTACATGCCAAGTTCTAAAGTCTACAATACTACCAGAACACTTTCATAGGAATTACGGTTGCATTTAGCGAATGCAACAAGCCTTTTAAACCACTTGGTGACCCAAGTGGCCGAGTGATGTCTCGTGAGGGTTTCCAGAGAACATGTTGATTATGTCTTCGTGTAGGTGTATTTTATGATAGTTTAAGTTTTAAATTTATATTTTGCTGACTTTACCTAAAACAACACGTTAACGGGTAGTGTACCAGGTCAGATAGAGTTTCATGGTAAGTAGGGTGTCGATCACTAAGAACGAGAACTAATCTTTTATTTTATTAATATTTTGGTTAACTAAACTAAGTTAATTTAAACTATGTTAATTCTATTCAAAGTTAAACCTATTCTAAACCTATGTTAATCTTAATTCTAATGGATAGAGGGGGGTTTTTCAGCCTGAGAGACTGGCACAGGTTTGTTGTGACTTAGATCTACTTAAGACACAATAATGCACACAAGCAGAAAGATAAAAGATCAAAGAGCGGTCTAGCTAAATATAAGAAAACTATATTAACCATGATTAATCCAATTAGAATGTTGGTTTTTTTCTTTAGTGCAATGAATACTTATCTCGAGGTGGCATATCATTCTTAAGACTTAGGCGTTACTTCTTCCTAAGACCTAGACATGTAGAATTCTATCACAATTAAACGCATCCGCATAAAGCATCCTATTTGCTGATTATAATCTATCTTAGGGGTTAAATCAATGGTGATCTTGTTAAACCCTTGCTCTCGGAGACTTTACCCACTTACTGCTTAATGGCAATTTATATACTAGTAGTCCACTAGCCAAGTCTTTAGCAATTGATTAAGTACGTACTCGTTGATCCCAAGGGTCACCTGCCTGTCTAACTAAGCTCACTAATCTAAAGGCGAAGATAGGTTATTATTTGTGATCCTATTGGTCTAGATATATAAATCACTGTATGGAGAGTCATCCTGACATCTAGCTAACTTGGTTCGTATCACTAGATCCAGTTGAATGATAGGTCGCATACAAAAGCACGTAAACAAGTATAAATTGATAAACATAAACAAGCGATCAATGATAAATTAAGCATTCGATATAAACAAACCAAACATTTAAATCTTCATAATAATGGCTAATACACAAGGGTATTAGCCCTTAAACGTCATAATAAATACAAGAGTAATAATCCAACCAAGGTAAATTAACTGAGTTAAACGAATGATACCAACAATCGAACGATTACTAGAGTATAGGAGATTACAAAGTGGTTCCTATGGAATTGATAGCTTTGCTTGACCTCTTCTACTCTTCTTGTCTTTTAAGAATCAACTTTTGTGGTTAAGGTATCAAAAATATGATCAAGCACACTAAAAACCCGTTTTTAGGTTTTCTATTTATAGGGTCTGGAATTTGGTCGATACGGCGTATTGAGTGTCTTGGATACGATGTATGGGGGTTTCTTGGAGTAGGGACCACGTTCGATATCTTCAAGAATATTTTATTACATTAAATTAAATACGGCATATAGACTCCTTCTGGATACGGCTTATTGATCTTTATTCCTTCGTGATCTTTTGTGAAGTGTAGGCATAGACACGTCGTATCTTCCTTGATGGATACAACGTATAAGATGTCAGAGTTAGTATCTTCAAATGTCTTTGCTTAAGCTCCAGAATGCGTGCCTTTTTGCTAATCTTCACCAAGTACTCCATAATTACTGCAATTCTAAAATATAAACGATTAAGTAACTATTCTGGCAATGATTATACAAAACGCGTTATTTACATGGGATAAATGATGCTATAAAAGTAACATTATTTGACGTCATCAAATATCTCCCCACTTGAATCCTACTTGTCCTCAAGTAGCCTCTAGAAGTTTATGAAAATGTATCCCTAAGGATTTTTTTTTCGATAAGCATTTATTTGATCAATTACAAGTACACAACCAAATAGCTCACAAAATAAGAAGATGAAAACACTCAAATCACTCAACTAATCTATGTGGTAACATGTAACTAATTTGCTCAATTGCTTGGTCATGACGAGTATTCTATCATAGGCTTGGCAAGGATACACATCTTCACCAGCAGAGCTAAGGAGTAACATGTTTATAAAGGTAAAGTAGGTTTTTATAATAAGGCTTAGGGTTGATCATTCTATAATCTTTCACCAAAAGTACCACACCAACAAGGAAGCTGAATCACACATACATGGCCGTAACGACGAAATAGACATGTGTGTTCAATCACATCCTCATTCGAGTTTAACTAAGGGTTAGGATGAAGAATGATATAGGGTGTGGATCAAACGCCATAATTTTCAAGGTCTAATCTATATTACCTGCAAAAGTAAACACACAAAAGCACTAAAAAGAAAATATTTTTGGGGTTTTTTTAGAAAATAAAACAGAAGAGGAGGGACTTTCCCACACTTAAGAGAAAGCACGGGTTGCCTTCGAGAAGCACTTAATTTTTAAGAAAGTCATTAGCTAGACTCGTACTTTATGGTTTCATTCTTTAGGAAAGAAGGGAGTGAGTTCTTCCCTTGGGTCATTATCTTCTTCATGGTATAGCTTGAGTCGATGGCCGTTAACAATAAATGTTTTTCCATCTTTTCCATATAGTTCAACATATCTGGATGGATATTGGTGTTTCACTACATATGGTCCTAGCCAACGGGATCTGAGTTTCGGTTGTTTGAATTTGTATTTAGAATGAAATAATAGCACTTTTTTAGTGTTTGAACTCTTTTCTCATTTTGAGTTTTCTATCGTGCTAGACTTTGGTTCTTTCCATGTATAAACGAGAGTTTCATATGCTTGATGTCGGAATTTATCTAACTCATGTAACTGGAACATTCTTTTCTTACCAATGACGATGAGATCTGGATTATAGTTTTTCAGGGCCCAGTATGCACGGTGTTTAATTTTAAACGGTAGATGGTAGTTTTTTCCGTATACGAGTTTGTATGGTGTGGTTTTGGTTGGTGTTTTGTAAGCAGTTCGAAAAGCCCATAGAGTATCATTGATTTTTCTTGACCAGATAGCTGGATTATCTTTCACAGTTTTTTCAAGGATTCTTTTGAGGGCTCTGTTAGTATTTTTCAACTTGTCCACTCCTTTGAGGATGATATGATGTAGAAAAATGATGGTTAACTCGATATCTTTTCATGGTTTTTTCCATTATATTATTATAGAAATGAGTTCCTCGGTCGCTTATGAGAGCTTTGGGCATTCCAAAAATGATAGAAGAGTTTTTTTAGGATAGAAATAACAACTCTGGCATCGTTTGCCGATAGAGCTTAAGCTTCGGCCCATTTAGATACATAATCGACAACGACTAAGATGTATTCAAATTTATATAATTTTAGGAATGGTCCTACAAAGTCGATGCCCTATATGTCAAAAATTTCATAGGGCATTTCATCACGTTTGGATATATTTTGTATTTTTGACATGCTTCGCAAAGGCGAACCAGAGTATGAGCTTCTTTAATGATTGTTGGCCAGTAAAAGCCTAAGTCCAAGACTTTTTAGCTGTGGTGTTTGGTCCATAATGTCCACCGGTAGGTCCGTGGTGACATTGATCAAGAATTCTACGAGTTTTTGGTCTTGAGACACAACGTCTTATCATATCGTCTGAACATACTTTGAAAAGGTAAGGGTCTTCCTAAAAGTAGTTTTTAAGGTTAGAGTAGAATTTATTCTTTTGCTGGTACGTCATTCCTTTAGGTATAACATCACCCACCAAATAGTTTGCAAAGTCTGTAAACCATGGTGTGTCATTAGTGGTTATTTCCATAAGAGTTTCTCCAGGAATGTGATCATCGACATCACTGTTATCACTTGTCTCATCATTATCAATTTGAGATAAGTGGTCGGCGGCAACATTTTCTATACCTTTTTTGTCTTTAATTTTGATACCAAATTCTTGCAATAGCAGAATCTAACGTATAAGACGTGGCTTAGCATATTGCCTTTTGAAGATGTGTCTTAAAGCTGAGTGATCGGTGTAGAAAATCGTTTTGGATAATATCAGATAGGGTCGGAATTTGTCGAATGCAAAGACTAAAACCATCAGTTCTTTTTTAGTAATCGTATATTTTTGCTGAGTTGCATTAAGAGTTTTGCTTGCAAAATAGATGGGATTAAAGTGTTTTCCATGTTTTTAACCTAAGACTGCTCCAACTGCGAAATTACTTGCATCACATATAAGCTTAAATGGAAGATTCCAGTTTAGGCTCACAATCACAAGAGTACATGTGAGTTTTTCTTTTAATGAATTGAATGCTTTATAACATTCGTTATTAAATTCGAATGGAGTATCTTTTTCAAGCAATTTGGTTAAAGGATGGGTAATTTTTGAGAAGTATTTGATGAATCGTCGGTAGAAACTAACATGTCCTAGAAAACTTCTAATGCCTTTGACATTAGTAGTTGGTGGAAGCTTAGAGATTGCATCGATCTTGGCATTGTCAACTTCAAGGCCTGCTCCGAACACTTTGTGTCCAATCACAATTCCTTCTTTAACCATAAAGTGATATTTTCCCAGTTCAGGACAAGATTTGCATCTTTGCAACGTTGAAGCATTTTATCGAGGTTTTTGAGACAGTTATCGAAAGAGTTTCCAAAGACTAAAAAATCATCCATGAATACTTTCATGGATTCTTCGATCATGTCATGAAAGATAGCTAACATGCACCTTTGAAAAGTAGCGGGAGCATTACATAGAACGAAAGGCATTTGCCTGTAAGCGTATATTCTAAAAGGGCATGTGAATGTTGTTTTTTCTTGATCCATAAGATCGATTGGTAGTTGAAAGTATCCAGAAAAACCATCGAGGAAACAAAAGTATTTATTTTCAGCGAGTCTTTCTAACATTTGATCCATGAATGGTAAAGGAAAGTGGTCCTTTGCGGTTGCTTTATTGAGTTTACGATAATCGATGCATACTCGCCAACCCGTAACGGTTCTTGTTAGTACAAGTTCATCTTTTTCATTTGTGACTACTATGAAACCACCTTTTTTGGCACACAGTGAATGGGGCTTACCCAAGGGCTATCAGCGATTGGATATATAATACCAGTGTCGAGAAGTTTGACGATTTCTTTTGAAATAACTTCTTGCATGTTCGGATTTAATCGTCTTCGTTTTTGAACGACTGGCTTCTTGTCTTCAAAGAGTTGAATTTTTTGTTTACAAAAATACGAACAGATTTTAGGAATGTCTGTTGTTTTCCAAGCAAAGGCTTGTTTATATCTTTTTAAAACAGAGATGAGCTTATTTTTATTATGCTCAAAAAGCTGAGATGATATGATTATAGGAAGAAAATAGGGTTCTTACAAGAATACATATTCCGAGTTATCAGGAAGAGGTTTGAGTTCTAGATCCGAAAGCGGTTCTTCAAGAGACGTATTGATTTTATAATCAGTGTTAAAGGTTATCTTTTCGAATGGTGGTTCTTTGGTGTTAGATTCAGATTCAGAGTTTTCATCGGTGGTCATTTCCATGAATTCAACTAATTCAACAAAAGAGTTTTTCTTTGAGAATAGTTCCTTAAATGGAATGAAGGATTTTACGCCCTTCATCAAGAAGAGCATCAAAATCTTCTTTTAAAATTTCATCAATAACGTCAATACTGAAACATGTATCATCATTTGAATAAGAGTGTTTCATCGCAGAATTGATGTGAAAGGTCATTCGTTCAGTACCAACTCTAAGATTAAGTTGTTTCTGTTTAACTCGAATTACAGCGTCAACAATATGGAGGAAAGGACTCCCTAAGATTAGAGGAACTTTACTTTCTTCTTCCATTTCAAAAATAATGAAATCTACAGGAAAGGTGAATTTACCAACTTCAATAACCATATTTTCAGCTAATCCAATAGGGTGTTAGAATAATCTGTCACCTAATCTTACACTCATTTTATTAGGTTTAAGAGTTTTAAGAGATAATTTAACGTAAAGAGAATATGGATGAGATTAATGCTAGCACTAAGGTCGGCTAAAGCATTGCATGATAAAGATTCTCTAAAGTTACACGGAATAAGAAAACTTTTAGGGTCTCCAAGTTTTGGTGGAACTTTGGTTTGACTCATAGCGAAACTTTCATCGCTTAAGAAAGCGGATGAGATTTGTTTGAGTTTGTGCTTATTGCTTACGAGTTCTTTAAGAAATTTTCTATAATTTGGCATTCCTGCTAAAACATTAATAAGAGGTACATCGATTCGAATGACTCAAATCATGTCAAGGAATTTACCATATTAGGCTTCCATTTTTTCTTTTAAAGGCGTTGAGGACATAGGATTTTTAGTTTATATGGTTTAGGTATCGGATTTTCTTTGACAGGTTTTAGAGTTTGAGATTTTGGTTGAGGTATAGGTTCCTCATTTCATCATCACTATCAAAATTGATAGGATTTTCAAAGTCATTTTGTTAATTATTTGGGTTGGTAGGTGGGTCATAGGATTTTACCACTCCATGTAAATACGGCATTTAGATGCTCGTTTTGAGCTTGCAGTGGTTGATAAGCTTTAGATGAGATACCTTTTGGGTTTGGTTGAGTGTTACTAGGAAGAGATCCAGAAGGTCGACCAGATTGCTTATCAACTAATTTGTCAAATTTAGCTTTGAGATTTTGGATTGAGGCTTGATGATTTTTTGTTGTTGTTTTGAGTTTGGTTTTGAGATCCTTAAAAGTATCTTTGACAAAAGAATTGGTTGAGTGTTGAGCTTTTATGAAATCGCTTAATAGTTTTTGAAGGTCGAGTTTATCATCAAAGTTAGATCGATAGTTGTCTTGATTGTAATCGTTTCTTCCGCTTGAATGCCAATTATCGCGATTTGAGTCACGGTCGCGGTAATCATTGTAAAAACATATACGATGGAATGTTTTCATGAATTTGGCTTCTTCTTCTGGAGACATAGGTTTGTTATCATCGTTATGATCGAGGTTTGATTGTTTTGAATAAGATTGGAATTCTTTGTACTAAGCATGCATTTTCATGGTCATGGCATCCATTCGTGCCATAATTTTGTTAGCATCAGAATTACTAATTCAGTTTTTTTACTTTAAAGGGGTGTTTGCTTAAAGGGCAAAATGGGTCTAAACGGGGATGTACTTGGGTTTCGGAAACTTCACCATCTTTGGCAGAAGTGTTTCAGTCCATTTAGTTAAGTAAATCAAAAGTGTTTAAGTAAAAACGTGGCATTTGAGTTTTTTCTTTTGATGGGTTCACTTTTCTGCTAAAATAAAAGACATAGGTTAGTGATTAGTTTAAGGTTAGGTTAAGTAGTTATTAGGTTGTTTACTTTGTCTATTTTAGAAGCTAAATGCAGCATACAAGGAGGCTTGCTCTGTCTTTACCATAGTCAAAACCTTGAGGCTGTCAAAATGTCAAGTGTATTTTGTGGAAAAGCCCTTTTACAAGCTGGTTTATCAGCAGGTTTTATTTGTTTTTAAAAGCTCAAATTTTAGAAATAAGTTCTATTCTATGTCCCTTAAAACTGTTTATATTTGCTTTTCTGTCTTAAGCCCTTTTGAGCTTATTTTATAAGCTCAAAAACAGCCTTTAGCCTGCCTTTGTCAGTTCCCCTGGTGCAAAACCTTTTTTTAGCCCTTGATTTCTTTTAGCCAAGCTTAATAAGCCTTAGTTTTTCTTGCAATTTCAGTAAGCATCTAGGCCCCCCTTTAAGCTTTGAAAAGCTTACAGCTTAATTCATTTCCTAAGTTAGCTTAATCTAGCTGCAAAGTAGGAGGTTTTCTTTTTTTTAAAAACTGTCAATTTAGCTTATTGATTGTCTCAGCTTCTTATAGGGCTTATTCTAGTCAAACTTAGTTAACTTAGGTAATTTTAGCTTATAATATTAGGTTAGTTCTTAGTTCAGCTTATTTTAGCCCCTTAAATCCATAGGATAAGCCAAATAAGCTTTTTAAGCTTATTTGGCAACCTGTCATCAAACAGCTTATTTTATAGCTTATTCTGTGGATAAAAGTGCAAAGTCCTTTTATTAATGTTGTAGAGAATAAGCTAGTCTATAACTTTGTAGTTTTAAGTTTTGGCTGAATCTCATTTTTCAATAAGCTAAAAATAAGCCATTAGCGTAGGGTCTGTTTTGTAGTTTTCTCAAAGTTAAAGGGCACCCGTTTTCATTGTAGTGTAAATTCTAGATACTTTGCCCGCCTACCCTTTACTTTTGTCTTTTACATTTCCTACCCTGGACTTTTCAAAAATAAAAAAAAGAGGGGAAGACAAGGGACCCGGGTGAGCAAGACTCGAACCCGGGACCCCTCGATACATCCCCTCCCTTTTGTACACACTTATACCGCTGCGCCCTTGGGTCTTTTTCGTTAAAGACTCAAGGGCAAATGTACTTATGTACATTTTGAGCTTATAAGCCTATAAGCTGAATAAGCTTATTTTCGGGCTTATTTGTCGAGCTTATTTGTGTCTCTTATTTTTCGTAGGACTATTTCAGTGTCTAGTATTTTTAGAAAAAATTTCAGAATTTTTAGATAAGGTTTAATATTTTTTATAATTTAATTTAGATAAAAGTTTATTTAATTCATAAAAAATACAAAAATTATCAAAAAAATATTTTGCTTTTTTAGAAAATTTTCTTTTGTCATCTAGTTTGTAGGAAAAATATAAAAATTTTCGTAGGGTCATTTTTACAACTTTTCCCTTTTTAAAGAACGGGTCCGGGTACGGGATTTTGTTTTGACTCGTTTTTGGGTCAAACGAACTCCGTTTTCGGTCTAGTCTTTTTCATTCTTCGTTATTTGATCCCTAGAGTAGTTTAGAAGCAAAAATTTCTTCGTAGGGTTATTTTTAAAGTTTTTAGGTTTTCCCCCTTTTGTTCGGGATTCGGGCCTTCGTTTTCTAGTTTAATTTCATAATTTTTAGGTTTTTCTTAAACGTTTTAGTCCGTTATTATCTAATTTGACTTTTTCAACTTCCCAAACTCATTCCTTCCTTCAAACTCAAATCTTCGATCGTATCGATTTACCATTCCAGCCTCGTTGGGGATAAACGACCCGGGAAAGCTCTATACTACTTCTCGGTATCATTGATTCTGCTTTTAGACTATTCTTACTATATATTTTATATTTTTATTATATACTATATATTTTAAGGTATAGTATGAACGGATCAATATACAAACCAAGTTTCCTAAAGTTACAACCTCACCGACAATAGACAATCATATTTTTGTGAAATTTTGGTAAACATTTAAAAACGGATAAGGCTAAATTATCACAATATCTAACAAGGGTTATATGCTTGGGGTCATGCAACTAATAATTTCACAAAAATATGCTTAAAAAATTTTAAATTTTGATATAAATTAGGCATATTGATGTAAAATATATACAATAAGCCTCTAAATTCCCCTCGCCCCACTTGAATATACAACGACCTCGTTGTATAAATATAACATTAAAAATAGGAATTTAAAATAATTAGAACGAGAAACTCCTCTAGAGATTTCTTGTATTATCTTTATGTTTGCGTTTAAGAGCCAAGATTGTGTGTTGTAAATGTGTCTGGATACCAGCATGATTACAACACGCATGAATTCCAGAAATAAGCATTCCACCAAATTCATCTTTTTTTCTTTTAGAAGGTCCTGTATTAATCATAAGAAAACAATTTACAAATTCTATCTCTGGTATTCGTTGGTTAGAAATTGAAAATAAAAACCTAAAACGGTACAGGAGTGGGATAAGGTGTGTAAAGGTATTGGTCGACATAGGGGAGAAGAAAGGGGGATAGTGTCTTGTCTGGTAGTGAGGACAAGACACAACCTGGAAGATGTACAGTGTTTCGCGCCTTATTTGAAGTTTGGAAAGATGACAAGAATGGTCCCTCAATGTGTATAGTTGCATTGCATCCATCATCCTTGTATTTTGCAATTTTGGCCCTTGAAGTTTGTAAATGGTTTGCATTGTTAATCCTTAAAGGACTAACAGTGTTAAGTTTAAAAGGGTTGGGGTTAACGGGAGTGTTATAAAGGGGTGTTATGCTTGTTGGTTTTGGACTTGTTTGGGCCGGTTGTAATATAAAAAAAAGACTTTGTCTTTTTTATAAGGTTTTAGTTTTATAAAGTTTGTAATATATAAGTGGGCTGACCCGGGCCCACTAGGTAGGTACTGGTAGGCCCATTTTTGACAATTTAGGTTTTTGGGTTCGGTTTTCGATGCTTTTTCCAATGCCACTTCCAGGGGTTGACTTTGACTTTTTTTGTTGACTTTGACTTTGTCTTTTTTACTTCTCACAGTCTTTCCGTTCTCGTGCTCGGTTTTGTCATTTTGGCTTTGATTTTGTCCTTTTCTTAGATATCCGTTTCCTGCATAATACAAATGCAAAACATACAAATACAATGTATTTTTGGTATGTTTTGGTCATTTAAGTCCGTTTTTAGTTGTCAAAGGTATGTGTAATTAAGCACATACCAACGCACAACATGACAGCATCATGTGATACTCTAAGAATGTTGAATAAGCTGATGATGTCTAAAAATCGCTCCACATGCTCATGGGCATCGTCGTTCTTGTTTCCGGAAAAGGTACCCTCTCTCAATTCTCGCATGAATTAACTCTTTATCTCAAAATTCACATTGCCTCCTATTTCGGGTTTAACCACGCCCGGTGCCTGGTTTCCTCAAGTCAATGCTAGATACTGCTCCATGGTGAGGTTATCGATTTCCCCCTCAGCCCCGATTGTGATTTTTAAAATGCTTAGAATAAAGAAATCAAACTATAACTTTATAATACTCCCTAGCAGCAGCGCCAAAACTTAATGGCGACAATTGTTTTAAATAATTAATGTGACATGTTTTTAAATAATAGAAACATTTCTAACCGATACACGCACTTAACCACGCAGAGAACACCGGTCGTATATAATGCAATATTTGGATAAATCCAAGGCGGCGTCCCAAAGCTAAGGTTTATAGTTTATTTTTTGATTATGTCATGTGTGAAAAGGTGTTTAAAGTTTTAATTTTAATAATAACTACAGAAAAGTAAATACAATAAAGTAAATTGATAGAAGAATTCAAGGAGAAAAGCATGCTAACCTAACCATTTCATTACTAATGCTATGATTATATTTTCCTGTGCAATGTTCATTTATAAGTTCCATTAGTGGTTCTAATATCGACATGACCACAGAATGGCATTATGGTGGTATTCCCTATACTTACACTAACTCTGCGATCCCACATTCCCCTACGATCACACGAGTAGGGCATCCAATTTTGTAGTGGTTAAACCCCAACTATCCTTAAGACCAATCTATAATCTAAACCGATTATTAACCTCTCTGAAAGAGTTCCTGTATTTTTTAAGTATTTAATATGGCAAAGGCGGTAATATGGTAAATTCCTACACTAGGGATAGGTGCCAAGCTACCCTAGTACCCCGCTAATCCCAGGTTCAACATGGTAAGTCTAATAACAGGATTAACAAGATCTAAGCCACCCTCTATACTACCAAAACACAGGGATCAATGAAAGGTTATAAGGATATCTAACAGAACCATAATTGAACAGGAAAACGATAATCTTATCAATAGCAAATGCATGGTTAGGCCAGCACTGAGGGTGCTTAGCCGCTCATGGTAACAGAAATGCAAGAATTAATGAAAGTAGACATGGATTGAATCATCATTGTTCTTATAGTGAATGTTATTTACCAATAAAAACAAGTATTAAGTAAAGTGACTTCTCCCTTGGACCTTCTGGTGAAATGCTTCGAACCTTGGGGGTTTGGTTCACCCATTGAGGCTGTGTAGTGAGTTGTGGAAGTGAGTGATGCTAAATGAGCCAGATGAGGGCTCTATTTATAGAATTTGAAAATGTTACGGCGTAAACCTTATGAGATGTTACGCCGTAACCTTGCAACGTAGGCTTCTAATCTTCTAGGCAAAAATTGATGTTACGGCGTAACCTTGTCGCCTATGTTAGCTGTAACGCTGACTCGGATAAATCATCTTCTAAGAATTTGAATGTTACGGCATAAAGTAGGAGATGCTTTACACCGTAAAAGGTGTGATGACTCATTTCTTCATTAGTATATGTTACGGCGTAATCCCTCGGGTGTGTTACGCCGTAAAATGCCTTGAACTCTTTACTTTAGTGCATTTCATGTCTAAATCCCTCATCTTTTGCTAAAATGCTCACTTGGTCCCTGAAAACTAAATATAAACAATTAAGTAATGTTTTTAGACATTTATAACATATTTATAGGCATTTTCATAGGGAATTTGATATTAAAATGTATTAACTATTTGAGCCATCAACATGACTGCAGCAGTTAACTCTTCCATTGTTTCATCTCCATATGAAGTGTCAAGCATGAAGTCATTTTCTTCGTTGGTGAGGTTGCTTCCAGCTTCATCTTTCATAACTAACAACATTTGTTCTCTGAAATACTTTGCATCACGAACTTTTGGTTTTTGACAATCACGAGCATAGTGGCCTTTTTCATTGTAGTTATAACACTGAACATTTGCCTTTCCCAGAATTAACTCAGTATGTGGAACATGCTAAATAAGCTGATTACTGTCATCTTTTCCATTTTCTGCATTAAACGCTTGATTCCTGCTTTGTCTCCCTGCATTCTTATTACCATTTCCACCATAACCTACATTATTGGTTTGTATGTCAACTCGACCATCCTGAATCACGGCTTGATTCCTTGGGTTTGTTGAAGTACGAAGAAGATTATTGGTAGGTGTGGAGAACTTCTGAGTGATTGCTCGAGCTAATAACATCATAGCGGTTGTAAGCTTGTCCTCTTAAGAATCCCCTTGTAACTCCCCTTGATATTCATCTTCATAGTCAACAACTAATGAAGGATGTGTGACATAGTATGTTTGTGGTGAATAAGAAGAATTTGCATGAGATTGTGATGAAGAAGAATTGGAATGAGCAATAAGGGCTAATGGATCATGATTCTTAGCAGCTTTCTTTGCTTTGGATGCTAGAACATGTGGTTCGAATTGTACTAAAGAATCATACAACATATCATAAGAAACTGTCCCTCCAGTTTGATTGTGATGAACCATGGTGACATATTTGCTCTATTCGGGTTGTAAACAATTGAGAAACTTGGTGTTGATTGACACTGGAATAGGACGAACATTATTATGATCCATAATATTCACAAGCATTGTCAATCTTTCATACACAAATTCTAACGATTCTCCTTCTTTTGCTGCAAATTTGACAAACTCATCCATAAGACGTGAGTGTCTCACATGGTTAGTAACATCAAAACCAAACATCAGCCTCTTAATTCATTCCCATATTTCCTTAGCATTTTTACATGTATCCACTGAATTGTATATACCATTTGGCATTGCTTGAAGAAGATAATTCATGACTTTCACATCAGTAATGTATTGCTTCTTGTTACCCTCAGTCATTTTGGATAATGGTTTAAGTATTTGTTTCACAGTACCATATGGATCAGGAATCATTGGCCTCACATAAAGTCTATTTTGAATTGAGTTCCACATCTGGTCCCCTTCTTCAAGTTTATTATCCAAAAACCTTCTGAATCTACTTTCCCATGCAATATAATTCCCTCTTTCAAGCATTGGAAGTCTTTCATTAGCTCCCGAATCTGCTAGAGTTTGTTGATTTGAAGTAGACATGTTGTATCAAATGTTTATAATGCAAACTTGAATCGTTTTAGAGATACTGTCATGTAATCATGAAGTGAACGAGCAATAACAACCTTGTCTTCTATTACAATGAAGTAACCTTGAATAAACTAAACTTTGACTTGTTACGAAAGTCTAAGTAACACTTAAGCCTTGTTACGAAAGCTTAATTATCCAAAATTAAAAGATACGAAACCTTCTTTCGTAAATTCTAAATAACATCTACTTCCTTAAAATGCAAGAAACGTATTACTTATGTAAATTATTAGCTATGAAACCTAGTAAAAGTCTATCAATCTGATTTTAATCATTTTAAAATGATAATATCAATGTTCTCAAATTGACAAAATTCTACGTTAAGAAAGCTAGTTTACTGTTTACGAAAGCTTAATTACGTTACAAAACCTAAGAAATCACTTACGTATGACAGTTACGAAACCAAAACTACAATACGAAATCTCAAAACTAAAATACAAACGCTATTTTCCCCTTAAAAATAGTTACTGAATCCTTATTTCCTGCTTACGAAAGCTATCAAATCAATATTTTTCGATCAAACTCAATCTAAAACATGTATTTTTCGTAATCTAGATATTAAACTTACAATTTGATGGTTACGAAAGCTATTATTATGCGTTTTAAGATCAAAAACTCATCAAATCCTAAATATAACTCATACGAAACCTACTGTTCATCGATACGAAAGCTTGTAGATCAAAATTTCACACGGTTAAGCTCGATTTGATTAACGAAACACACACTAGATCTCTCCCGACGATAGATACCACTTGTTATATGGCAAGTTTGCATAGTAGTGATCATATGAAAGCTTAGGAATGAAGGAGAGGAGATAGAGAGTATTTTTCATCATTTTCTAAATTTTCATTTCAAATGGAAAATAGAAATGGGAGGGAGAAGTGAATTACAACAAAATGTAAAACTTGTATAAATACCCCTCCTAGATATGTATTTATACTTATTGCTAATCCTATTCTATTTTCCTAACTTTAGTCAAACCTTGGTCAACATTACTTAACTTTGACCAAGATAGACTTTATTACATTATAATTACTAATAACACTATAAAACTAATCAAAACTATACAAAGACCAATTCATATAATAATAAACACTTTTCTTGAACCTAACAACTTTTGATATCGAAATTCACATTTCCCCCAATCTCTAGTCTCATTACTCCTTTTCTTAGATTTCCTAGAGCCAGAGCCAAGTATTGCTCCACTGTGAGTGTCTAAGTATCTACTTCACCCATTTCTTCATATTCTGATTCAGATGACTTAAATTCGTAAAAAGAATAGATGTTGTGAACTAAAATTGGCGTAGTATCCTTCCTAGCTCGAAATTGTCTTTCGGGATTCGCGAATTGGGTGAGTATCCTAGTGTTTCCCCTCCTAGTCATGTGCCTGAAATTTTTCATGAAAACTGAGTAGAATGTGAAAAATAATGATCAATAAAGATAATTTTAAAAATGCACAAATTTTATAGAAATTCAAATTAAAACCCGATTTTAGCTTCATGGCAACGACGCCAAAAACTTGATGCGTATATTGTTTTAAATTAATTTACCAAGTTTTAAATTTATAAAACTCATTCACCTATGGTCTACAAATGCACTAACGGGTAGAGAACCCGTCATGTATAATGTAGGATTGGTAAATCCAATGTCGTCCCAAGAGCTAAGAGTTTAGTTTATTAATTTGAATTGTGAAAGCTGGTTTGATTTAAATAATGCAAGTAAACTATTTATGTAAATAAAAATAGAATCCTAGTTGTAACACTATTAATGTGAATATGATGTTTCCTAGTGCAATATTTAACTCTCGTTTATTATGGTGGTTCTAATATCGTCAAGTTCGAGTTGTAATCGCAACCTAACCTATACTTCCTATGATATCTGGTATGTGCTTAATTACACATACCTTTTACCTTTAAAAACAAGCTAAAATAACCAAAAACGGACTTAAAAAATGGTGAAAACGGGACTTGTCGAAGCTTTTGATTCTTTAGTTTCCCTTGACGAACACTTAGCTACTTTTCAAAGTTATTAGTCGAGGGGGATTGAGATTCTTAGTTTTCGTAAATGTTTACTTCATAACATTGCGTGAGGACACGGCAATACCTTAGTATGGGGGATTTTGGTATGTGCTTAATTACACATACCTTTCTCCATTAAAAACGGACTAAAATGACCAAAAACAGACAAAAACTGCCAAATATATGTTTGTTTTGCATTTGTGTTGTGCAGGAAACGGATATTCACAAAAGGACGAAAAACAAAGCCAAAGACGACAAAACCGAGCATGGAATGGAAAAGCGTGAAAAGACAAAGTCAATTCGAAGTCAAAGTCAACCCGGAAAAAGTCAACAGTCAAAACCAGAGCCGATATCGAAGAATACTTAATGGGCCCACCCGAACCCATCTAATGGGCCGGGTAAGCCCATTAGTATATTTTATAAAGACTTTATCCATGAAAAAGCCCAAGATTTCAAATAAAAGGCCCATTCCCATTTTCTATCATACACGGCCCAAATCTATGTTAAAGAGCCCAAACCCCATTTCACCAAGTTAACGGCCGTTACCCTTATTTCCATTAATCCTCAATTTCGTTAAGTCCTTAGGGACCGTGACTGAGATTACATATATAACAATAAAGGGTGCAAACTGTCAAGTCCCCAAAGTGTTATACCACCAAGGACGATTATTGCAATACGTGTATACATAATGGAGGACCATAGTTGCCAATTGCCCAAACCTTCATCCCTGTATCCCCTTTTGATAAACCCAGTTTCCCGCCATGACCAAAACCCAAAACCTGTTACCTTTTCCTTCTCCCCATAACACTCAACCTCACACCAATACACCATGGATCAAACCTTCACCCCCTCTCCACTAAACCCCTTTATGCCATGTTGGCAATCCATACCTACGACTCGGGCTCCAAGACAAGATTAAGGGTCAAGATTGGTTTTTGGTTTGCTCTCACAAGACTAACACAACAAACACACAACAAAGAACCTCAGCAGCCTATAAAAGAGACAAGAAGGCAGAAGAAAAAAAAGAGTAGTTTTGACTTTCAGTTTGTAATTTTTCGTATTTTTAAGCATTTTAGTTTGAGTTTTCCAAATTCAGCTTTAAATACTTGTACTTTGTATCCTTTAGCTTGTACTTTACCATTTTGAGTAATAAAATTCAGTTCTCAAGTTTCTTTGTTCTTTGATTTTAATTTTAAGCTGTTTTCACCTTAATAAGCTCTCAATAAGCTCTTTTGAGCTTATTCTTGTTCATAAGCTCAAATTCAGTCAAAACTTGTTAAAAGCCATTCATTAACTTGTTTTGTTCACTTTATATGAAAGCATGATAACCTGAGTTCGTTTGAGTCACTTTGGAAGCTACAAGGAGTAATTAGCTAATATAGCTTATTGAGCTTTTAAGCTCAGGTTTAGAGGCTAAGGAGCCATTAGGTTCAGGTTTTAAGCCACTCACTCAACAAGAGTGGCTTGGTTCTGAGACAACAAAAAAAAAATTTCAGGTTTCATTTTTTTTAAATTTAATCTTAGCATAAACATAGCTTAATTCAAGTAGCTTATTACTTTGTTTACCTTGTGCTTAATCCTTTTCATGATGTTTAGATAGTTTTAAGATCACAATTT
>BQNB010087875.1:0-27807 GCA_026074375.1 Tanacetum coccineum | reverse complement strand
AGAACCTAAATAAGCTCTATTCCTACCCAAGCTTATAAATAAGCTATACTAAGCATCCCAATGAGCCATCCAAGTTTGCTCATTCATCCCTTAGCTTATCAAACAATGACTTTTTTTTTCTTTTTTTTTCTTAAACTTTTGTATCAACGTTTTAAAACAGATTATAAAGTGGCTTATATTGAGCTTAAAAGTGAGCTTAAAAGAAACAAGAACTTGAAACACAATTTGAAACTTAAATCTCCATTTTCATTAAAAAAAATTACAAGTACATGAAAGTTTAACTGAGTTACACTAAAAAAACCAAAACTGAACTTCTAAAACTTACACACTAAAAAACTAACTTGCCTCAAAGGCTTACAAGAGCTTTTTATAGAAAACGGGCTAAGGACTTGGCTTTCTTGTCTTCTCCTTTTGTGCTAGTTTTCTGAGTAGAAAGAGTCTTGTGTGCTTGTTGTGTGTGTAGAAACACAAAGCAATCCTAGCCCTTGGTTTTGAGTATTGCCCACTCAAACTATATCAACCATTGATTCGAATTGAGGGTTTTTGGATTGCCAGCTTGGCACATCTATATGGGGGGTGGGGTTTATGTTAGTGATGGGTTTGGAAGGATGTAGGGAGGTCAACGAGGGATGAGAGGGACAGGATGTGGGGTTATGAAGTTTGGCGGGAAATAGTTGGGAGAGATGTACAATGTTTTAAAAACGGGGTGTGGGTTTGAGGTTTTGGCAAGAAAGGCCCTCCATGGTATATGTTGTTATTGCAATTTTCGTCCTTGTGTTTATAAACATTTGAGGATTTGACAGAAAAGGTCCCCCAATGTTATAAGGGTTATTGCATTCATGGTCCTTGTGAGTTATAGCTTTGGAGAGTTGGCAGAAATGGTCCATGTGGTTTTTCTTTAGTGAAATAGCAGTTTAAGTCCCTTTCAAGTATTGTCTTCATTTCCTTTATTAAATAAGTTAGGGACTTGGTAATTTTGGCCCCTAAACTTACTTTTCTTCATTTATGGCTTTGGGTTTGACTTTTGGATTTGTCGGGGTTGACTTTTGTTGACTTTTTCAGACTTGGGCTTTGTCTTGACTTTGTCTTTACCATGCTTTTCCATTTCGTGTCCGGCTTTGTCGTTTTGGCTTCATTTTTCGTCCTTTTCTTAGATATCCGTTCTTGCACAACACAATTAGCAAGACAAGCATATTTTTGGCATTTTAAGTCCGTTTTTGGTTATTTTAGCTTGTTTTTAAAGGTAAAAGGTATGTGTAACTAAATACATACCAGATACCATAGTCCCCGATTTATGGTTCCTCGTAGGTACCGAAAAATCCTTTTGACCGCATGTAAGTTCTTTTCGGTAGGACGAGCCTGATACCGGGCACACATGCATATAGCAAATTATAGGTCAGGTTCTACTGGCTATGAGATAAAGGAGGGTGCGAATCATACCACGATAATGTGATGGATCAACGGCTTTCCCTTCTTTATCCTCATCTAGTTTGGATTTCTCCACCATGGGAGTATCCACTGGGTTACAAGAGTCAAAACCGTATTTTTTAAACATTCAAGGGCATATTTTGACTGGTTAATAAAGATGCCTCTGGGATTTTGAAAAATTTGTAGTCCTAAGAAAAATAAGATTTTGCCCATCATTGACATCTTAAATTTCGAACACATGATTTTAGCAAATAGGTAACAAAGTTCAGGTGTAGAGGCAGCAAAGATAATGTCATCGACATATACTTGTACCAGAAGTAATTCCTTGCCTTCTTTACTGTTGGATATAAAGAATCATCGAATCCGGTGGTCTAGGTGAATCAAACCATATGATAGTCATGATTTTAGAGAGAGAGAGAGTAGAGGGAGAGAATGTAACAAAAAGCACACTTCTCTAGAGAGAGAAAGTGTGTGTGTAATAAGTGAAAAATGAAAGTATTACAAGTCTCAACCCCTCCATGGAAGCCTTGGAGGGGTATATATAGTCCATACACTACTAAACTATGCAATCTTGCCTAATCTAGTCCCCGCATATGTGACTATGATAATCTTTGGTAATTTCGTAATGTCGTCACATAAAATGAAATCCTAACAATCTTCCCCCATGGGATGATATACTGAATTACTTACAATATTTTCCTAACAAGTACATAATGATTAAGAACAATAGCTTCCACGAAGCTTCCAATGCTGATGATGTCTTCAATGGTCTTTGATTTGCTTGAAGGCTCAACTTTCTTCATACACTTCTTGTCATCTCGAAGTTTCTAAATTAGCTTCCCCCTAATTCATGCCACATATTCATCATTAATATATCTTGTACTTTGAGTAGTGATCTTTAGCATTGTTCCATTGAGCTTGTCTTTGTATGTGATCTTTGAGCTTTCATTGAGATCATTATCCATAGCGAATCTCTAATCATCCTTGTTGTGAAGTATTGCCTCCATGTGATGTTGTGACCTTTGGACCGGCATGCTCATACTTTTCTGTATCATGATAGCAAGCATCAGAGTTGCGAAAGCTGTGATGTGTGTCTTTCAGCTATCAAGATATCTTTGATTAGGAATATGAAGTGTGAGCATGGGGTTGTGAATTGACACGTTTCTGGCCAGCAGCTGCAACCATCGAGATTCCTGCAAGTATACGTTAGTGATAAACAAACGAAGGTGTCTTTGTTCACTTTCGTTGAATAAGGTTGCAAGAACCACGGTTCCCCGTTAATCAGTATAAATACTGCCTGTGATCAGGTAGACTTTCGAAGAATCTCCTTAACATGGTTTCGCAGCTGCGCTAGCCGTTCTCAAACCGGAGCATCTCAAAGTAGACAAAGCACGGAATGAGTAAACCAGTGGATTAAAACCCACTGATTAATGAGAAATTGATTTGAAAATCAGTCACGTGTCACTTAGGAAAGAGTTTTTGTGACACGTCGAAGGTTTAATAATATAAAAATCAATTTTCATCAGAAACACTTTTGTTTTGAAAGATATACACAGTCAATGTGCTTGAAATTTCAGTTGTTAAGCACATCGAATGGTTTTTCAAAAACTACTCGTCAATTCACTGCCTGGAACAAGTTTGATTCATAAAGAATCGCACCATCGTTTCTTTCCAGTTGTCACAAGTTGATCCTCAAGGGGATCTCACATGTCACCTACCAAGAGCTTGTTTGATGTTGGCTCTAGAAGGGTTTCCATCTTCATTATGAGTACTTTCGTATCACTCGGATGTTCTGGCAATACCACGAGGATAATGCGTAGGACTCTTAAGATCTTTACTTTTTGTCACAGTGTGTGATGAACAAGCATAGTTTGTATTAGTGTCCTAACGAGATTTATGGATGATCTCATGGCTCTAGACTCAATAGTGCATTTTTGGTTTTTAGTAGTCGAAGGCTGGAGCAGACTGCCACCTTTTCAATATCGTCTAACTCGGAGTGAGAGAGACGATAGAAATGTATTGATATCCGTAAGAAATGAAACAAGAATCCTTTAAGGGATCTTGAGTGGCTGGGGAGGGTTGTGCAGCGTATCACTGGGTCCATGATACTTGTTTTCAATGTCAGCAATCAACCATGTGATTCTAACAGCATATGTATTGACCCGGTCTCTGCCTAATGTTAAAGGAGGGCTGCTTTCTTTTCACCCTTTATCTTAACATTTCTTTTTCATTATTCAACCCCTTCAGTGCTTACCGAGACTTCATTACTGGTACCTTGTTGGGTATGTTCCAGTACTAGCTCCATCTCAGTCCTCACTATTCCCTTATTCTCACATTACTCCTTTGTAATCATACCTAAGGACTTCTATACTAACTAGTGAATTGTCCCTGGGTAGATCCCTCCGGCTTTGGCGGGATCATAGGAACATGTACCTAACTATACCATCCTTATAACTCTGATAAAGTAAATACAGGGTCGGTCTTTTGGTACTATTCTCTTCGCCATAAAACCATTTGAAAATCAATCAAGGTATGGGCGATGTAAACATCAAATCATTAGTACCTCGATTGTTTTGTTTCGTGAAACTACTCTCCCTCAACATGTGCGTCGATATTCGAAATTGTTTGGCACATGGAAGGAGGAGTACCTGCTTGAGTCATAATAGATGACATTTTATCAGATTTAATATTTAAATCACATTCACTCCCCTGATACCCTTTGAGATTTAGGATCTCAATTGATTTAAATATGTTAGAAATTTTGGGAGAAAATGTGGTCTGATTAAATACAAGCCAATATTGGAACATATTAATGCTCCCCCTTAAATTACTAAGGGAATCTGTTAGTGTCAGGTATAAGAATTTTGAAGGATTTTAAGTTTAACAAAAAACTCATGAAAAATTTATACACTGACACATAACACCTAAAGATACACTACTTAATAATGTACAAGATATATTATACAAATTTAAGATGATGTCGACCTGAATACCGGAATGAAGATATCATTATGTTCTTTGTAAAAGTATGTAGTCAACATCTCTTAAACTTTCACCACCAAAGCTTTCGAGGCTCCTGAATATTTGTCTCATCTTGAGCCTCCTCATTTTGAAGCTTTGATAGCTTCCCCCCAAACCAACAATCTTCTTTTTGAGTAGTTTCACAACTTTCTTACAAGCTTAGAATGATCAAGTGCACAGCAAAATAAGTAGCAAACCACATCAAATATTGCTGCTCCTTTTAAGAATAAGCATAGTGATTATCCGTTCGGGGGATCATCAAATAGATCAACAACATATCTTCTCACGCTTGAATAATTCTTCTCACTTTTCTTCCCACTGGAAGCTGAAGTAATGCATACCAAAAGTGTCAAGAGACCACTTCCCCCATGTAGTTGAAGTGATGCAATCAGTCTCATTATATGAAGCCCAAAAAAAACCCGAAGAACACACTCAATCCCATCAATAAAGTCAAAAACATAACATCAAAATCAATTAAGACCCGAATATGCACTTTTCTCCCTTCAGGAAATTGCAGATGAGAATTGCTACACCAAAGTCAACTAAGCCCCGAGTGTAAGCAATTTATCCAGTATGTAGTCGAAATGATAACACCAAGACAGTACCATAAAAACAACTAAGTATCGGATGTAGTCGAAAGGATAACACCAAAACAGTACCGTAAAAATAAAGTAAGTCCTAAATGAGCACATTTAAATTGTTTCACCAAAGTCAACCAAGTCCCGAGTGAAAGCAATTTATCCCGTATGTAGTCGAAATGATAATACCAAGACAGTACCATAAAAACAACTAGGTACCGGATGTAGTCGAAATGACAACACCAAAACAGTACCATAAAAATCAAGTACGTCCCGGATGAACACATTTCTTCGTGTAGGATACTGACTAACTGGAGGAATTATCATACAATTGTGTACCTCTTTTGTCATCAGAAACTGTTTCTTACATCTCTTCCCCTACATAGTTTGAATAGTACACCAAAAGCCACGAGTTAAACACTGATTTTCTCTACGGTCATGACGTTTGTCTTCCCGGAATGACCTTAACTAAAAAGAAGGTATGAAGTTTGTCACGTGTACTCGTTGTGCGTTCAGATATATGTCTCCTTTCCCCTTGCTGGTTTTGATACCTCATAATCAGCAAAACATTATACGCACATATACTTGAAATCTTGTGAGAAGAATGAAATTAGCTCAAATGTATTCCGTGAGAATCAACTGCTTATCAAATCTCTACTCATAAACTCTCTCTGACTATCTTTACCAACCCCTTTGTAGGCTATATGAAGTGACCACTGATGAAGTAAACTTGATATACCAAACTTGAAATTGAAGTAGAATTCCCTGTTCTTGTGACTTAAGCTTGCATAAATGGTGGAAGAACAGTGTAGAGAATTTGTGCTCCAACCAAATCTCTAGCTACTCTATACTCTCAACTAAGAGGCATAAGAAGTACAACACCTCTTGAAACTATCCACATCGACTTCTACGTGTGACACTGAGTACTATAAAGTAACTCCTTTAAGTGATAGTTAACTAGGTCTTCAACCATCCACCCCGACTGCTGGTAACTAGATAACCCAAGTCTTCAACTTAAATCTTAAGCTCAAGCAAGTTATCATTGAAAGTCATGCATCCAGCCAACCCCGACTTCAAGATAAAATAAGAACACGCCTTCGTGAAAGTCAACTTCAATCTCAAATAAGGGATACCAAATCAACTTCGTGATCACTTGTCATCGAAATCCAAATCTTTAGCCATTTGTCATTTTTGTGAATCTTATTCGGATCGTTTTAAGTGTTATGTATCATGTTTGTTGTGTTGTTGTTCAAGAATGTCGTTAAACTAGGACAAATGGTATTTTGAATTGCCGTTAACGAATCCACATTTGTCTAATTAAACTTGCCGTGATAGCATTTTAGTCCCGGCTCAATCCATACCATTAGCCAAAAAAATTAGCTACATCATAACTAATTTCGGCTTAATAAATTTCATAACCCATCAATAACAGGCCCATTTTTCACACTCGGCCAGCCAGCCTTTATTTTGTAATACCCGGCCCATATGCTTATGAACACTCGGATACACCAGACCAAGCAACATGTCAGCCCATCTCAAAGAGAATAAACTTGGTCCAAGCATTGTATCCAGATATCCAGCCCAATATCATCAGTTAATACCCCGGCCCACTCCACAAACTATAACCGGCCCAATAAAGTTATACACGGTCAATGAGAATAAAGAGGTGATACCCTAATTTTACACCCATTATCCTAACCCTAATCACTCTCACCCTAAACTCACGCAGTCATAATTCCATCTCTCCCAATAGCAGATCTACTCCCATCGCCACCATCTTCTCAAATCACACGCAGCCATATCATCTTACCTAAAAAAAATAGATCTCACTTCCATTCTTTACTCTCCCTTATCAGTTTGCCAATATAAATCGAGTACCAGATATAAGAATAGACAAACCCACTCTTGCATATCGAAC
Organism: Tanacetum coccineum; assembly: GCA_026074375.1. Classification (NCBI taxonomy): domain Eukaryota; kingdom Viridiplantae; phylum Streptophyta; class Magnoliopsida; order Asterales; family Asteraceae; genus Tanacetum; species Tanacetum coccineum. The sequence continues at coordinate 20,862 of BQNB010087875.1, read as the reverse complement.
CCATATAATCAAGAACTAAGTGACACCATTTGATTTATAACTGTCAACACCGAACCATAAACCTTTTGTCATTACTTGTTTGTTTGAAGCACAAGGAAGACTATATGTTTTTGCTAAGATCTTGATCAAGGTCTCGGGTAGGTGGCTCTTGTTTGTTCTTGTGTTTCTCAAAATGAAATAAAGGAAGAATGAAACATGAGTTGTTATTGTTCTTTCTTTAAATTCGTATAGCAAAGAAGGTTTAATACATCACAGATCAATGATGAGTGTTGTACCAGGTTGAACAATCTGAGATCTTTTATTTTGCATTTATGTTTCGAGTTGAGTTGTGATGTGGAATGGATTAGAAGTCTTTGATGGATTTGTTTGTGTGGAAGGGATTAGGAGTCTTTGATGGATTTGTTTGTGTAGATTTGTTGAATGTGATGATGGGATAAGTTAGGATAGTGGATTTGTTGGATATTGTTGTTGTATTTGTTTGTGACGAAGATTGTGGCTGTTGTTGTTGGAAGTTATTATAGTTGAAATTGATGTTCTAAATATTCCTTTCTGTCTAAGATCTTTGACTCATTAAACTTTGTGAGTGACTCAGTGAGTTGACCCGAGTCAACTCGGTAAATATCGAGTTGACACGGTTTGGGTCTTGGGGGCAAACCGCAAGATTACCCAGACAAAACACAGGCTTGAACTTGAGACAAAATGCAATGTTTCTTGAGATTTGGACAGCATAACATTTCTATTTTCTTGATAATAGGTCTTTAGTATGCAAGTCGCAACACCTAAAACGCAATTAAACATGTCAAAACGCAATGCTGTCTGACAAAACGCAATCGACAACCTGCCAAATCGCAACATGTACTTTTTGTCTTTTAGCAAAAAAAACTTTCCTTTATGCCAGAAAATGTAGATCTGAATTTTCTTGTCTTCAAACCGCCATGAAGAACATCAAAAGCCCATAAGTCATGAGCTTTCTAAGAAAAGCACTTGAACTAATACTTAAAATCAAATGTTAAACAAGCATGTATAAGCAAACTTGAGATAAGCAAACCCAACAACAACAGATCTGTTAAAAGGGACCCGTTTTTTTGGATGAGTTTAGGAAAACAAAGAGACAAAAAGAACTTACCAAAAAGCCAAAAATAAGCTGTAATGAACCAGATCCACACAACAACACACAATTAACATGTCGAGACACAACCTATGACAGATTTATAAACGGGACAAAAATATGTTTGTAACAGATTCAAGACAAGCACTATAACTATAGTGACACTGTATAAAAATAAACCAATTTACCATTAGTAAGTTACTGTTAGATACAAAGAATCATTGAATCCGGTGGTCTAGGTGAATCAAACCATATGATAGTCATGATTTTAGAGAGAGAGAGAGTAGAGGGAGAGAATGTAACAAAAAGCACACTTCTCTAGAGAGAGAAAGTATGTATGTAATAAGTGAAAAATGAAAGTATTACAAGTCTCAACCCCTCCATGGAAGCCTTAGAGGGGTATATATAGTCCATACACTACTAAACTATGCAATCTTGCCTAATCTAGTCCCTGCGTATGTGACTATGATAATCTATGGTAATTCTGTAATGTCGTCACATAAAATGAAATCCTAACATTTATAGATGAACATAGTAGGATCCACTGAGCCTTTGGAGAAGTCTTGGGATATCAGGAATGAAGACAACATGTCATACTACGCGCTTGGAGCTTGTTTCAACCCATAAAGAGCTTTCTTTAGCTTGTACACGTGATTGGGGTTATCTGGATCCACAAACTCATCCGACTGGCTAACATAAACCTCTTCCCGTAAATTACCATTCAGAAACGTAGTCTTGAGATCCAATTGGTAGACGACCATGTTCATGTGAGCGGCAAACGCGAGAAAAATCCTTATAGCCTCTAATCTTGCAACCAAAGTAAAAGACTCTTCAAATCAATACCCTCTTCTCGATAGTAACTACGAGCCACTAATCGAGCCTTGTTCTTTATAATACCTCCCAGTTCGTCTAGCTTTACTTTATAGATCCACTTCAAAGTAATAACCATAACTTTATCTGGTCGAGGTACGAGTTCCCATACTTCAAGGCGTTCGAACTCATTGAGCTCTTCTTGCATTGCTTCGATCCAGCAGGATTGAGTCAAAGCATCTTTATATGTCTTGGGTTCAACAAAAGTGAGGAAAGCATCATAGTAATAGAAAAGAGCTTGCTCATGTAACTGCAGCCTTGTGGAAACTGGTCTAGCGAGTTCACCGATTATGTTTTCAAGTGGATGATCCTTAGTCCATTTGCTATTATGTTCAGAAATTTGGAGATCGGGATTCACAATTATATGAATAGAATCCGACGATAAAGATTGATCAGAAGGGATTTTTGGAATTGGGATACCAAAGTACAGATCATTACCCATATGTGCAACTTCAATATCATGATTGTCTTCTTCAACATCGTTAGAAATGACGAGAGGTTGAGTTTCGGGTGTTGTTTGAGAATGACATGGTGATGGTGCATCTTGGTCAACATTTGTTGAAGAATGTGAACCGGTTAATACAGCGGGAACTGGAGCAACTACTTCATGAATTGGAGCAACGACTTCAGTGGCTGGGTAATCAACACTGGGTGAAGGAGTGAGTAATTCATCAAACAACGGCTAAAACAAAATATCTTAATCATTTCTCGAAGGTGGTACAAACGGTGTTGAAGGAGAAGGGTTTGGCACGAGTCCTAGACCGATTGTTGCAGGAGTTATTTTATGAAGTGCGGGTCCTGAACTGCTGTGTTCAGAAGCCATCGCAGTCAGCTCATCAAAATCTATATGAATTGTCTTAATAATTCGTCTGGTACGTCGGTTGTAAATTCAAAATTCTTTCTTCGTGGGTGCATAGCCAATGAAAATACCAATATCAGCCTTCGGTTGTAACTTACCCAAGTTTTCACTATCATCTGTTAGATAGCAAAGTGCTCCAAATACATGAAAGAATGATAAGTCGGGAAGTTTGTCATGTAAAAGCTCATATGGTGTTTTGCCGTGACGAAGACATATGATGGATCGATTTTGGGTGTAACATGCGGTAGCCACTGCTTCTGCCCATAAGAATAATGGAGCTTTTGCATAAATTAACATTGTGCGGGCAGCTTCAATTAGCGTACGATTACGTCTTTCAACGACACCATTTTGCTGTGGAGAGCGAGCAACAGATATTTCATGAGAGATGCCAAACTTCTCATAATATTCACGCAATGTTTGATTAACAAACTCAATTCCATTATCTGTTCTGATGCGTCGGACAGGCGTCTTAAGCCGCACTTGGATCATCTTGAGAAACTTGATTATGAAATCTGGAGCTTCGTCTTTTGACCTTAAGCACTTAACCCATGTGAATCGAGAGTAATCATCAACGACGACGAGGATATACTTCTTTCCATTAATGCTTGCAACACGCATTGGTCCACAAAGATCCATGTGCAACAAATAAAGTTTTTCTTGATTGGTGTCTTTAGATTTAGATTTGTAGGGTTTCTTCTTGCTTTTACCCATAGCACAAGCAGAACATAGATGGTCCTTTTTAAATTTAAGCTTAGGGAGACCTCGAACAAGACCATGTCTAGCTAAATGGTTGATAGTACCAAAGTTCAGATGAGACAAACGTCAGTGCCATAGCCAGGACTTAGTCTTTGAGGCCTTTGACAAGAGACATATCGGAGAGGACGCCATCATATCTCCAAGGGACAAAGTATATAGATTGTTGCCTCGAGATCCAGTCAATAGATCAACACCTTCTAGATTACGTATGAAGCAGGTGTGTTGTCGAAAAGCAACTTTAAGGTTTGAATCACAGAATTGCCCAACTGAGAATAAGCTATGTCCAAGTCCTTCCACGTAGTAAACCCTTGAGATGGTAACATTCCCAATCTGATAATCACCTTATCCCATAATCTTTGCCATGTGATCATTTCGGAATTTGACTGTACCCAAAAACTTGTGGACAAAATTGGTGAGCTGAGAGCGATCTCCGGTCATATGCTTGAAGCAGCCGGAGTCTAAATACCAGAGAACAATTTGGACGACATGCATTCATCAAGAGATGAAGATGGAACATTGGAAACTATGGATCCCCGAGATTGACTAGGTTCCTTTTTGTTAGCAGATATAGATTTAGGAACCTTAGATTTGCTAACAGGAACATTAGTTTTAGATTTCCTAGGTTTCCTTGAGTAAATCAATGTTACAACAGGCTTAGGTGTTTCATTTTCTAGAGCAGTTGGTTTCCTAAGGGGAACTTCAGTAGTTGTGGTAATCCTAGTTAAAGGGCACGCATTTCCTACTATAGTGAAGGTCCGACCAGTAGGTCTCCAGATGTATCCAATATTTGTAAACACCTTTCCTATTGGTTTCCAAACTTTCTTCTTTGAACTTTTCGTAACAGATTTAGATTTATTATGAGCATTCACATTATTGATAAAATTAAGAACACACAAATCATGATTATCAAAAAGCATGCAACCATTACACTTAACACATAGAGGTTTAGAATTCGCATTATTCTTAGAATGCTTCACGTTTTCATTTCCTTTAGGTTCAACAAAACTATTCTTATTTTTCAAACTAGATTTAACTGTCCTAGGGTGGGCTTCTACTTTATTCTTTAGAGTACTACTTGATGATCGCAGAATCTTATCTTTCTTGGTATTGCCTGAAGGCTGTGATCCGCTAGCACTAGTAGATGGTCTTACTCTTGTAGAAGACAATGCAGGTTTGTTAGAAACTAGGTTTGAAGAAGAGGTTGTTTTTGTGTTTCCTGAGGATGTGACTGGCTCACTAAATTTAACTCTTTTGTCCTTGTTCTTTGGGGTGACGGCCACAAACTTTTCACCAGAATTGTTAATACTAGGGCAAGTTTTACTGATATTTGTAAGCAACTCCTGAATTAGTTTAGTATACCTATAGGCATAGTCTAAGGTTTGATCTAGAGGATACTTTGCTTTAACATAATCAACTAGATCCCTAAGAACTGCAGCTTCTTCTTGAGTGTGCATAATATAGGCAGAGTGAGCTATTCGTTTATTCAACAATTTAGGGGTTATTGGTTCCATATCTATTTTAAGCATCTCTGGATCACTAGGGTGATTTGTAATATCATTATCAGCTAAAGATTTTCCTTTGAGTTTCCATAAATCATCCTTGAGAGTTGTAATTACCAAAACTTTTTCTTGAAGACTAGCATTTAAATCAGAGATTTTTGCAGACTTTTGATTGACTTGGTTAATTAAATAAGCACATTGTTCTTTTGATCGAATACGTGCTGGTTTAATCGAGTCATAAAGTTGCTTATAGGTCTATTTTAAATGCTCATTCTCAGCAATAAGCTTTGACACCCTATGATTCAATTCAATATTTATTGTCTCAATCTCCTCTAAGTCCTTTTTTATCTTATCCTCATTCATTTTTCCACTTAAAGTTTTAATTCTCTCTTTTAACTTCTTTATGACCGTGTCTTTCTCTTGTGACTGAGCTTTTAATTCGTTTAATTCAAACAATTGATCTAAACTTGGAGCACTTTGATTTGAAACAGAATTGTCCCTTTGAAAAATTTCTTAATTAAGTTGAGTGTCAACTTCTAAAGAGATGCAATGTTTTTCAAGAGTGGTAAAACTTTTGAACAGTTTATCGTAAATATCTTTTTTAACGAAATCCTTTTTGTTGAGAAGCTCAGTCTCAAGATTGAGACACTTTACACATTCATGCACATTGACAGAAGCATTATTCACATAAGAATTCATAATTATGTTCACAATATCTTTGCTCATCACTTGTTCCAAGAGTCGTTCATTTTCGTTCAAAACTTGATTCATTTTAACTTCAAATGTTTTTGACTCTAAACGATGTTGTTCCACAGCCTGTTCCATTTGATGAAAGACGTTTTGGACTTCAGTAAGTTCATCAATTAAATATTGATCGAAATTATTGAATATGTACTTAAGCGCTTTTACAAATGGAATAATTTCATCCCTAAAATAAGCTTTTGTATGTTCAAACTCCCACGTACCCTCAGTGATGGCTGTGGCAGTGGTTCTTTCTTTAACAACCTTGTCAAAGCTAGCAAGATGGTGTTTAAGTCTTTTCAAGCTCATGTTAACCATACTTACTTTAGGAAGTTCTTTTGGAACCTCAACTTTGGTGGTTGTACTAGAAGGAGAATGGTCTGAAGGGGGCACATAAATTTGTGACCAAAAGGCTTGTTTAACAGATAATTCAGTTTATGAGACAAATCATTTATCGAAATCTTGAGAAAGTTTATTAAGAGAAATATAGTCGACTGTTGTAGTATTAACTTTCTTTTCTAACATCATAGGATCCTTTTGTTTTAAAAGCATTTTTAAACGACTCTTTTCAGCAAGAATAAGGGTCTCTTCTGAGTCAGGAATCACAATAGCACTTGTTTTCTCAATTATATTACCATCGTAAAGCTTTGGTTCCAACTCCTGAGCTTTCTTCAGATAGAAAGGATTTTAAAAACCTAGAGCTTGTTTAGTGGTATGATCATAGAAAAACTGAGGCTTTGTCAACATGTGAACAGTTTTTGCAGATTGACCTATTTTATAAACAATATTATCTAGTTGTTTGATCTTATGTTCTAAAGCAATTTCTCTTTCTATATTTCTAGATTCTTCTTTCTTGAATTCATTTTTTAGAAGAGTAACTGTTTGCATTAACGATTCCTTTTCTTTTAAATGTTCAGAAATAGTTTGTTTAAGATGGTCAATCTTTACCGACTGTTCACATGAATCTGAAGCATTATCCTTACTCTTTAAATCAATATTTTGTCCTTCTTTCAACACTTTAACTTGTTCCTTATATCTTTTAAGCTCAGTAGTTAAAGTATTATTGACACTTGTATTTTCCAAATTTATCTTGGTACAATTAAGAACTTATGTTTTCAGTTGTTCAATCACAGATAATATCAATGTATCTTGTTGTGCAGAGGAGTTAGAATTCTAAACAGCTGCCTGTTGTGATTCAATCGCATACTGAGAATAAGGAATGATATTAATATCACTGGTTATTTCAGTCTTTGAATGGTTCACAACATTCGACTGTTCAAAAGACGGCATCACCTACACAGCTTGATTAATCAGATTATTATTCATACTATCATGATTGTGTACCTCAGCAAGAGCATCTGAACCATAATGAGATAAATTCGCCATGAGAGAAACTTTGGCAGTGTTGAGTTCATCACAATCAGAGTCATATATATCCAAATCATCAGCTTGGTAAGTAGCATTGTGAGTAATGACAGTTTGTGTGGCTTGACCTTTTGGAATTCCTAGATCTGCAAAAAATGTTAGTTCCTCCTCATGTAGAATTTGACCACTTTCTTGAGCTTGTACCAACAAAACTTTATCCTTAAACCATGAATCATTCCGTTTCCTCTTTGGTTTAGTGCACTATTTGGAGATGTGGCTTTCCCCTTTGCGGTTGTAACAAATAATAGTCCGTTGTTTCCCAGAATTGCTTCTACTTGTTCCTGGAGTGTAAGTCCTTGAAGTACCTGCAGCTAAAGAAGTTTGTCTCCCCTGTATTGGTTGCAAAGTTACTCTTCCATTATTAATGGTAGCTTGTTGCCTAGGGTTTGACGAATTTCTTAGCTGATTATTGGTTGTGGGATAGCGAGAAGTGACAACAGCATTCAAAAATGACATCATGTGATTGATGGCGTCAATGGGATCATCACCTTTCTGGAACACTAGAATAATTAGACCTGAGTCTGGTTGGGAAAATTCAGATTGGTGGTTAACTGAGGGAGCATATTCCAATTGAGTGATGAATGATGATGGAGAATAAACGTTGTGGTGAACTTATGATTGATAATCATTGGATGGATAAGTGATTGAAAGAGGTGTTGATGATTGTTGAGACTGATAAGGTGATCCATACTATGGAGACTAATATGGTGAAACTTGTTGTTGAAATTGAGTGTTTTGGTATGAGTTTTGATGAGTTTGATAAGGAGACTGGGTCATCTGATGGGTTGCAACCAAAGCAAGCGGATCTGAGTTGCGTTCATGCATTAAACGAACCTCATTTGCATGAAATTCGTGTTGTCCCAAGTAAGCATGAAGCTGATCAACGTTAGTTGTATGCAAATCCCGAATCAGTTTGACATCGATCACAAATTTGCTCCACTCAGGAGGAAGAGTATTCAAAAACTTGGTGTTCACTTGAAATTGTTCCAGTTTCATGTTGTAGATGTTCATGTCATTGAGTAGCAGAGAAAATCTCAAGTAGAAATCACGAAGTGTTTCCCCCTTCTTATAAGCAAACTTATCGAATTCATCATAAAGCTTACACTCCCTTTCCTGTTTCGTCAATGAAGTTCCTTGCATGAGAAGTTGAATTCTTGCCCAAAGTTCCTTGGCGACTTTATGATTGCTAACCAATGCATAGACTTCAGGTGGTAGTCCTTGGAGAATGATATTTGTTGCCTTGATATCACAATCAGCTTGAATTGCTTCCGTGGCAGATAGCTCAGAATATTTCTTTGGTCTTGTCACTCCATTTTCCTCAATTGAAGGCCAAATGAGTGGACCATTTTCAAAGGATTCAAGGATCATTCGTCCATGTTGTCTATTCAACATGTATAGCTTCATTATGCTTTTCCAAGAATCATACATCTCTTTTTCCAACATGGGTGGACGATTGTCAGCACCCGACAGAATTGCTTTGTCAGCAAGAGTCGTCATTGAGAAAGTTTGTATGTTAAAAGATTACTTGTTTGATCGAACGGTGGTAGAAAGAAATTGTGTTTGATTACATTGTCTTTTAAGTGTTTGAGTTCTTGAAACTACACGGGATTTTACAATTCTTGACTAACCCGGGAAAACAATTTAATGTTTCACGGGATTTTACAAGTCAAAGAAATAAACCGTATAATTTTGAAATTTGAGTGGTTCGGTTTTGATTAATCTTGACTAGTTCGGTTATCACTGAAAAATATCTAGTTCGATTCACCTTAGAAAACAACTAGATCGGTTATCACTTGTAAAAACTAGTTCGGTCCACACTTAAGAAAACTAGATCGGTTCACACTTGTAGAATTAGATCGGTTCTCACTGTGGAAGACTAGATCGGCTTACACTGGAATAACAACTAGATCGGTGCTCAATGAAAAGAACTAGTTCTGTTCCAACTGTAAAAGTTTAGTTCGGTTCCAACTGTAAAGGTTTAGTTCGGTTCCAACTATAAAGGTTTAGTTTGGTTTACACTAGAATCGACTAGTCCGGCTTCAACTGAAAAATGCACTAGATCGGGTTGAACTGAAAAGTTACTAGATCGGGTTGAACTGAAAAGTTACTAGATCGGGTTGAACTGAAAAGTTACTAGATCGGTTCAAACTGAAAAAACACTAGATCGGTTTCAATTGAAATGTTACTAGATCTGTTCAAACTGAAATCTACTGGATCGGTTCAAACTGGAAAACGACTAGTTCGGTTAAACTTGTAAGGCGACTAGATCGGTTTACACAAAAAAACTAGATCGGTTTACACAAAAAAAACTAGATCGGTTTGAACAATAAAAAAACTAGATCGGTTCGAACCCGAAACCCACTTTTTCAAAACTCAAAAAGACACGTTTTTGACGATTGTTTTTCGAAATTTTTTGTACCAAAAGTGTTACTAGGCCTATAGGGACAAGAAAAATGACAACTTTAAGGTTTTTAAGCCAAAACATTTAAAATCAAGATTATGACCTTTATAAATCTAATGAATACAAAAGACACAAAACTAAGAGATTTTTCTATGAATCTAAGCTTCCAACCTATATTCAAAGATACTAGATCAAAGCTACCTATGTAGATGATCTTTTAGTGTGTAGTTTAAGCTTAGAAAACAAGAAAAAATCAAAAAATATGCGTTATTTTGAAGATAAAACTTACGAACCAAAACCAAACACAATAATTAAACACATCACTCCATGGCTCTTGATACCAATTGAAGAATAATCATATAACATACATGGAAAGATGAGGAGAGTTGTTTTAGTGAGAGAAAGGGTTGGATGAACACTTAGAGAGAGAAAGTAAACATGTATATTATGTGTGTAAAAATGAACAACCAACCACCTCTCCAAGGCATAGAGAGGTGTTTATATACTTACAACGGATCGTGGGCTTGGGCTTGCATGGGTTTATCCATGGGCCTTTAGCTAACTAACTATGTAAGTTTTCAAAAATTACTTAACGAGCTAACGAAAGTTATCTATGGAAGCGACCGACACTTTCCTAGGAATTTTGTATTCCTAACATATAGGGTTGCTAAGGCGAAATGGTGTAACGAAACATATATAATATGGGTTTAGAACCCAAATTGGCTCAACAAGGTGATCTATGGGTATCTTGCACTAATAATGAGTGCAACAAATGGGTTTTATCACGGGAGGTCGACAAGTCAGTGTAACAAGTTGATAAACACACACAATTTTACACATATTGGCTGTTAGGGTCAATTCCTAAATGTTGCCTTCCCAAACTATCTATTCATGCTAATCAATTAAGTCTCGAAATGATATACACACCAAGTTCTAAAGTCTACAATACTACTGGCACACGCAATATTTTGGTGGATTTTTGTATAATGGATGAAAACACATCAGGCTTAACCTCACCAAATAGAAATAAAGGATAAATGTGCATTCGGCAAAGATCTATTATAGTTCAGTAGGAAAAACATGTCAAAATTTTTTTAAATTGGCACCATTTTTCAAAGAAAACTACAAAATCAAAGGCAAGCTTTATTCAAGTGATAATTCTACTACTATCCCCCCCCTCACTTAATTTGTACAATGTCCCTATTGTACATTAAGGAAACTTTAAAGAGAAGAGTAGAATTAGAACAAGAAACTCCCCTAAGCATTACTCCTGATTCATAAAATGATGATGGCAAGAGGAGAACTCCCGACAATCTTATCTTGAGCAAACTCTTTTTCCCCTAAGATCACTAAACAAACAAAATGCATTAAAAGTTCAAAGAAAAATGTATAGGAAATCCTAACTCACTTTCGTAGGAATCATGATTGCATTTAACACATGCAACAAGCCTTTTAAACCACCCGGGGGCCCAAGTGGACTAGTGAAGTCTCGTGAGGGTTTTCAGAGAACATAACCACAAAGTTAATTTAAATATACACGGTTTAGAAAATAATTTCAAACTAATTTTCAAGTTTTTCAGAAAGAGATTACGGCGTAACCTCGGTGATTACGCCGTAATCATGTGATAAACAATTTTTTGGTTAAGTTTGTTACAGCGTAACCATGGGAATGTTTACACCATAATTGAAATGGTTACGGCGTAACCATAGTTGTTACGCCGTAACTGCTGCCACAGCAGCTATATTACCACACAATTACGGGTCGATACGGTCTCAATTTTTTGCCTCCTTGCTGCTAGAACCTGCAAAATCAAGTGAGAAACATACAAACCAACTAATATGCAGAAAAGAATATGAAATTCATCGATAAAAGACGGTTGTCTCCCGATAAGCACTTTTCTTCCTGTCCCTTTTTTGTTGTATTTTCCAACATTTCTCGAGTTCCATTTCAAACCATTCACCTAAGTCTTCATTAAAAGGGTTGACCGGCCCTTGTTCACCTGACTTATACTCAGTTATGCTTCCTATCTCACCTCTATTATGGTTAACTAGAGATTCATTCTCATTACTGATAGGTACAGGGCTGGGTCAAAAACATAGTAGTAGTGGAGGTAACTCAAAGTAAAGGTCAATCCTTGCATCATCAGCATAATGCGGATATTTTTCCGCCATGCTTCTTTGTGAACAGGGTCGTAATTTGTCACCTTTAACCCTGAGTGAGCACATCGCCTCTTCAATGTTGCCTCATTTTCTAAGTATTCGGCAATGGTCATGTCATCGATTTCTTTTGGATTAACCATGCTTGGTGCCAGGTTTTCTTGTGTCAACATGAGGTATTGCTCGATGGTGAGGGATTCGATGTCTATTCCTTCCATAGTGTTTCCTAAAAAATTAACGAAAGTTAGAAAAGAAATAAAATTGAATAATTACATAAGATCAAATTATTACTAATTTTTAGCTCCCCGACAATGGCGTCAAAGACTAGATGTGTAAATTGTTTTAAATAATTTATTACAAGTTCTAAATTTATAAAACTCGTTTATCGATGTCTACACGCACTAACGGGCAGAGAATCCAGTCGTAGGTAGCGTAAGATTGGTAAATCCGATGCCGTCCAAAGAGCTAGTTTTAATTAGTTCTAATTTGAAAATGTCACGTTTGAAAATGGTTTTGAATTGATTTTGAAAATTATAGGAAAGTAAATTGTGGAAATTAAAATTGAGATAAGTATCAGGGAGAGAAAGCGTGATAGCTTAGCCATTTCATTACTATTGCCATGCTTATGTTTCCTGTGCCACGTCTAATTACTTGTTTTATTAGTGGTTCTAATATCGACAGATCTGTTTTGACAATTGAGGTATGTCCTATACTTTCTGCTATCCCGAATGCCACACAGGTAGGGTATCCAAGTTGTAGTGATTAATCCCCAACTACCCTTAGGACCAAATCTATAATCTATGCAGATTATTAACTCTCTCTGAAAGACTTCATGTGGTTTTTAGGTGTTTAATGTAACAAAGGTGGTAACTTGATTAATTCCTACATTAGGGATAGGCGCAACTCTACCCTAGTACCCTGTTATTCCCTTGTTCAACAAGTTAGCCTAATGACAGAACTAACAGGGATCTAAGCCACCCTCAACACCACCAAAACCCAGGGATCAATGACAGGCTATAAAGATATCTAATAAAACCATAATCAAAACATGAAACAAATCACAAAACAATAGCAAAATAACAAGGCTTTAGCCAGCACTAGAAGTGCTTAGCCGCTCACAAGAACAATGCAACAAGAATTAAATGAAGAAATCTTGATTAGAGAACTCATAATCCTTACAGTATGTGTTTTGAACGATTAAATACAAAAATATAGATTAGTGATGACTCCCTTATACTTCTGGTGGACTTCTTCTCCTCAATGGTGCTTGGTTCGCCCCTTTATGTTGTGGTAGAAGGGTCGATGTCGAATGTGCAGAATGAGAGCTCTATTTATAACATTCGATCTCGTTACGGCGTAACCCTTATGTATGGTTACGCCGTAACCATGCTGATGTGGGCTTCCATTTTGTAGGCTTAATATGTGTTACGGCGAAACTTCAACGTCCGTTACGCCGTAACGCTGACTGGGATGACTCATCATTTCGTAATGAGATGTGTTACGGCGTAAACCTTATAAGTGGTTACGTCATAACCTTGATGATGACACGTCTTTCCTTAATTAAGTTACGGCTTGATAACGCTCAAATTGAGTATGTTTTTAGTAGCGTTATTCGTGCTTATGTATAAGTTATTTGGCTATTTATCTATGGTTTTGTTACTTTATTGCATCAAAGTGTGTTTGCAAGTTTATTTGTAGCCAAGTACAAGAAAATAGAAGAAAAGAATGAGGAAATCAAGTTTTATACGAGTACGAAGAATCCCAAGTCAAGACTAAAGATCGGAAGCATTTCATGAATGCAAGAGCCAATCATTCGAGCTTCCATGTCCTAAGGATGAGCCTAAACGAAGATTTACTGAAGTATAAAGACCCACGACCAATCATGATTCAAACGGAGACCTTGAACGCAAAATCGAGCAAAACTCACGAGGGGATGAAGCCCCAACCGGTCGGCTAAGACAAAAAGCCGGGCGGCTCGTCTGTGTCTGATGTACCATTTTTGTCATTAAAGCTCCTTGAATGATTAAGAAGGATCTAGACTTCTATTTCCTGGCATTTTATGACCCTTTGGCCCCAATTAAACATTTAATACCCCAAGGTCTTCCTAGTGGTATAAATACAGGTCTTGGTAAGTGTTTTATCATCATCAATCAATATCAAATCAATCCCATTAACAAAGATCTCTACTACTCTCTCAAAGCCATAAACCCTTTTTAGAATCCGAGGAAAATCCCAGAAGTTTGAAGGAGAAAGAAGTCATCTTAGGAGGTCAAGAACATCGAGAATTCTTCAAGGCATCCAAGCCTCATTTCTTGTAATCTTTACATACTTTGTAAGAACCTTTTTAATCATGTTTATGAATCCTTTAATTTCTGGAAATATTTCTTTGTTTGCTATGAGTGGCTAGTATCTTTATACACTTGATTAAATGATGTTTGTGGAACGATAATTTGTTTATGATTGTGATGAAATATTTTCTTCAATTTCAAGCTATTATCTGAGATCCATCTATGCTTATGATTCATGTGACATTGTTTTATAAAACCGGATTGATTGTTAAACATATCATAGGACGAAAAGGATCTTTTTAACCAATTAATTGTCGCCTTTTGTCTATGATTGGCTACCTTTTGTATTGGCCATTTCTTAAGCGGTTTGATCTAACAAGAAACATAATTGTAGGTGTTAACATGTTTGTGAAACGAACCGCGAATCAAACTAGTTAAAACATGAAGTAGTCTTGAATTGATTGATCAAACGTAAAGCTTGTTTTTGTCACTTAAGGTCTTGACAAAGATTGAAGGTCTTGAAAACAATAGATTATATCACCATCTAATTCATATAATCAACATGTTAAAATGATCATCACAATCATACAAATTGGATTTCCCAAACTAGTTTAATCAAGTGTAGTTTTTAATCATTTGAATCTTTATAATCTCATTTATTTGCTTGTTAGAATTGTTAGCACCGAATTTTAAACCACCTAAACACACTAATCCCCGCGAACGATCCCGGCTTACCATACAATCTCTTGCTATTAATGGACGAGTACACTTGCTCATATGTGTTGCTAAGAAATTTGGTATCCATGTTATAAATTTAAAACTTCTCTGTATTGTTAGGATAAGGGATAGATAATCATAGGGCAAATACCAGCAACAAGCATCAGATAGCAGGAACAACAAAATATCAGAACAACATCAGAAGTAAATCAAAGAACAGGAACAAGATCAGATGTGGGAGCAAAACAAGCTGTATTTCTATTAGTTTCTAAGTCTGATACAAAGTTCTATATGTGCCTTCTATTATATATAAGAACAAAATCGACATACAACACTTAAGTCTAAAGTATCTTAATACTTAAGATACTGCCAAAATGACTAAAATGCCCTTACTACTAAAATTACCAAAATACCCTTAGCACTAAAGTCAAACATCTAACAATCTCCACCTTGACTTTAGCTCCTAAGTAACGCCAAAAGTTTCAAATCAAATTTAAAATTCCAAACGCTAGAGAAACTAGCCTAATTCAAACTAACGATCGATCCCCAAAACCAATCCGAAACAAAAATCGATCCAAAGCAAACGTCGATGACTTCAAAATGAACAATCAAATGTTAACCGACAAATCAAACTCGATTAACCAAACAAAACGAATCGGCTCGAACGATCTTCAACAAAGACAATCAAATTCGGGCAACCAACTTCAAAAGCCCGACAGACGAAGATTCCAAATTTTCAAACTAACAAATTTTAAACGATCGAACAAATTCCAAACGACCCGATTATTACCAAGTCTTCAAACACCAAATCGATCTTCAAATTTCGAATACCCAAACGTCAACCATTTAGAGCAAATCACATTTTGAGCCCGAGTACGAGTAGCACGAGTTGTCTTTAGCGGTAGCCGCTACCAAAGCTTTTTCCTTAAGTTTAGGATAATCAATCTTCTAATGACCGGTCTCTTTGCAATAATTACAAATATCTCGAGGATTAGGACCACGAGAACTTGACGATGCTCCAACGTTATCTTTACCTTTTTCAAATCGATATCGACCCCTATCACGACTTGTGATTAATAAACCCATGGATTGGGACTCATAACCACCACTTCCTGACGCTTGTTGATGAAGCTCTCTTGAATGCAAACTAGATCTAACATCTTCCAAAGTGATAGTGTCTTTACCGACAACAAACAAACTAACAAAACTTTCAAACGAGGGAGGCAACGACACAAGAAGAACAAGAGCTGCATCTTCATCTTCAATCTTCACTTCAACATTCTTCAAATCCATCAAGAGTGAGTTCAAAGCATCAAGATGCTCTTTCAATGATGAACCTACTTTCATTCGAAGCGAAAGCAAACGTTGTTTCAATAACAACTTATTAGTCAACGACTTTGTCATATAAAGCTTTTCTAACTTCTTCCATACACCGGCAGCCGTTTCCTCATCCGCAACCTCGTATAGAACCTCATCCGATAAAGATAGCAAAATAGTGGAATGCGCCTTTTCATCTTTCGAGTTATATTTTGCATCGGTCATATCAGTCGGTTTGGGACCGGCTAGAGGTGCCCAAATGCCTTGTTGTTTCAATAAGGCTCGAATTTTAATCCTCCATAGACTAAAATTACTTTTCCCATTAAACTTCTTAATACTAACAACTGATGACAACGATGATGTTTGAGAAGACATACTTATTCAAATAGGGTTTTACTACCTGATAACAAACAATTGCCCTATTCCTGAAACAAATTCCAAAGTGTAAAACCCAACAAACGATCAAACAACAAAACCCAATTCTGATTACACCCAGAACAAATTCTAACAAATTCTGATTATCCTAATCCCAATCAACAAACACCTTCTATGTATCAAATAAGCAAGCTGAATCAATTGAACAATAACAAAAACAACAAACCTGATTTCGATTCCAAATTGATCGACAACAACCACCAAAACACAATCAAATTCAAACGATATCAAGATACTTAATCTTGAAATCAACCAGAAACTAATGTCGACCACAAACCCAAAAATAAATTTCAGCTTGCTTCAAACGATCAAACCCGCTCTGATACCAATTTGTTAGGATAAGGGATAGATAATCATAGGGCAAATACCAGCAACAAGCATCAGATAGCAGGAACAACAAAAGATCAGAACAACATCAGAAGTAAATCAAAGAATAGGAACAAGATCAGATGTGGGAGCAAAACAAGCTGTATTTCTATTAGTTTTTAAGTCTGATACAAAGTTCTATATGTGTCTTCTATTATATATAAGAACAAAACCGACATACAACACTTAAGTCTAAAGTATCTTAATACTTAAGATACTGCCAAAATGACTAAAATGCCCTTACTACTAAAATTATCAAACTACCCTTAGGACTAAAGTCAAACATCTAACACGTATCGCACGCATCACGACGTAACTCCTGTGGGTAGGTTACGCCGTAACATGTCTTTGAGAATCCGTCCTTGCTTGCTTTTCTTGTCCAATTCCCGTGTTTCTTGTCAAATACTCGCGTTTTTTCCTGAAAACAACATAATAAGTGATTAAGTATCATATTCAGGCATTTATATAATAATTATGAGCATTTCAATAGGGATTTTGACACTAAAAAATATCAAATATTTGATGTTATCAAGTAGTAACTCAAAAAGTCTTTCTTTTATCGATTTCATATATACTCTTAACTCTTATTACATATGAATTCTCAAACGCTTAATCGAAACATCACACTAATTTATTATGAATTCTTCAATATTATCCGTCGCAAAGTGTGTGCAATATGTTATAATTAGTGTATATTTAATCTTAAACACAGTACATTATTACAAATGAACAACACTTTTCTATTTCCTTTGTTGTGGATGTGATCGTTGCTTGATCTTTAATTCAAAATACTTCTATTGAAAGGGATAAAATTGTTCATGTTACCATAAAACTTTCCTTAAAAAGGCATAACTTGATTGGATATTACAGTTATTTAGTACATTCGTGACAATAACTTATATTGAAATCTATTGTAGCTGTAAACAGGCTGTGAATTTTGGTGCCATTACGCGGGATGAATCAACGAATAAAAATGATATTTTTCTTCTTTCAACTTTCCCAACGAGGTTATTAGCCAGAGTACATAATACAGAAATAGATATGAACAAGTGTGCAACAAAGAACCTATATATTTGAGCATAGAACTGAAAGAAACACTGCATCATTTAAAGTAACAATCCCAACAAAAAGACAGAAATCATTAAACACAAAAATCGTAAAACGTTTATTTTTAACCTCAAGGCATGTATTGCCACAAACTGGGATCGTGTTTGTTTCTTTCTAGATACTCTTCATCACAAAGTTTTTCAATAGCTTTCTTGATCATTGTATGGTCTGGCTTGAACTTTGTGTGTAGTTGGTTTAGAATATGTTTATTCATAACCTCTCACAACGTAATCTCTCTTTAAAATATTATTTTTTCTTTCTTCCACCTATACAACAAATACATACAGCCAATTTATATTTTTTTTACCATTTATCAACAACTTAACCTAACATATAATATTATTTCTTTTAAGTTTAATTTAATTACTTAAAATTTCATATAAAATTATATATTAAATAAAGTATTTACTTTAAAAATATATTTTTATAAAGTGACTGTTTCAATAAAATAAAATCTTACGTTGTGATTGTAATAAAATATGTACTCCATTAAAAGAAACAAACGAAATTACAAAGAGATGCATAAATTAAAAATTACAAATACAAGATATACAAATGACTTAATTAATTATGATCGCCAAATTTTTGCCAGCTCAATCAATCAAGTCGTTTTTTAGGGATGAGTGACTTCTCTGTTGCGTAGTTGTTCACTGTTTCTCATAAAACTTGCCAAATCTTCAATTCGTTCAGTAGAGTAAGAAGGTTAAGAAACTATAAATAAAACTGTGTATTTAACTATGTTAATATTGAGATAGTTTTATAATGAACTGAAAACTGAAATCAATGATATAATTATTATTTTAAAAAAATATACATTATCCAAAACCTTATCATTTACATGTAAAATCCATTTTAATTAAATGAGAATTTGAATGTCCGTTAAGCTTGTGCCATGTGGCAAGGTTGGAAGAAAGATTGGGAGGTCACATGGTGACTGTTCGCAGGTATTCATGCATTCAATGTGTACTTATTTGAATTAAATATGTCCATTAATTGCTTTGTAATTGCAACAGATTTGATAAAAGTCATGAATAAACATAGGTGCTGAGTCACATTGACCTCGTGTCAGAGGTCATAAACGAACTACACACAAAGTTCAAGCCAGACCCTATAATGATCAAGAAAGCTATTAAAAAACTTTGTGATGAGATACTTCCATATGGCGGTTCAATGAAACGGCATTCTTAAATGAGGATTTTATAGCAGTTTGTGTCAAATGCAAGCTCCATGATCTTGTCATGTTTGTCCCTTTCACCTAATAGGTGTTGGACAAAACGGACAAGATCCTTTAACCTCTCTGGATGGGTAACCATTTGTTTTCCTATTTCACAAATGTGGGAAGTCATCACATCCCTTACTAAAGTTAGTCCATCGGGTACCCTACAGAAATTTTTTTACAGCCTCATGTCTTCATACTTGTCACCCTTATCATATTAACCAACCCCGAGTTATTCATGTGAACTAATTGTGTCATGTGAGTTTCAATCATTTCCGTTTTCACTACATTAGTTATCTTCATTTCACTTTGAACATCTAAATACTTAGATACTCGTTCAGTCTCTTCATTCAAACGTTTCTCCGTTTCTTTAAGATAACCCCCACAATCACAACATCCAATCAACTCCTGAGATTGCCCTCGGTAAAAGCTGGTCGTAGCATCAAGAAAATGTTTCTCAAAGTCTTGTTGGTAGACGGACGGGCCAAGATCCATTAGCATTTTCATAATGTTACGCATCAAACCCGTATCAATAACTTCACCACATCTTTCTGTATGCACAATTTCCAGGAGTGTATCTTTCAGCTTCATATTGACATTTCTAAAGCGGATAATATTATCCCTCCATAAGTTACGCCCAAGCTCGCCAACAGCAGTCTTGTCACTACCAGGAATACAAAGTTATCAGTTGGTCCCACGTTGAACACAACTAAAAGTTAAACACCCTGATACAAAGTTTCAATAGCAAGTAATGGGTGACCAAGTATTCCAGAACACCAAGTATCATGTATTCTGTTTTCTCTTGTACCACAACATCACTAAAGTTGGATTCACTTCGATACATGTTTTTTATACATCATGTATTCTGTTTTCTCTTGTACCACAATATCACTAAAGTTGGATTCACTTCGATACATGTTTTTTATACATCATATTGTTGGGTGTTTCTATTAACTAAACAATTAGTTGTAGATTTAAAAGTGGTTTGATTTGATTTACCATTAAAAAGTTTTTCGCTACGCATATATTTGTTTCACTACTCAAATGTTGAAAAATAATAATCAAAATGTGACGGCCTCACATTCACTTTTCTCTAATATAATATAATTTCATAGCTGACTTCATAAAATTAGCATTACGAATAAAAGAATTCTGATACGAATATCAACATAGTATAAGATAATCATATGCCTTAGATACTAGTTATAATACCCGTGCACGCACGAGTTTTTTTCAAAAATTATAAATTATGTATTACAAAAAAATTAACGTGTCTTGAATGGTTTTATTAGTGTATTTTTCGTAATTTGCATTTGGTTCTCAAGTTGCGTGTATTGTTGGTCATCCATTTGGCTTTCTTGTGCATCCTCTTGCTGTATATGAGTCGTGTTGGTCTCGATAATATACAATTGTGGTTTGATCAAGTATCAAAGATAAGTAGTGATGACCAACCTCTAACCATGTAGAAGAGGTTGCTTTAATTTCTGCAAGATTCGAGCCAGCCTTTATAAATAGACACACGCATCAAAACTTTAGAATAAAAAATAATGAATTAATGGTTTATAGATAAGTAGTTATACTTAGGTTCTTCGAAAGTGAG
>BQNB010087874.1:13468-27807 GCA_026074375.1 Tanacetum coccineum | reverse complement strand
ATAACTATACAAAATGGGTTAATAACATGGGATAAATGATGCTATAAAATAGACGTTATTTGATGTCATCAGATATACCCAAACAAAATGCGAAAAATGATCTAAAAATATTGCATAGTATTTTATTCCATTTTCACTCAAAATTTAGGATGTCCACAAATCCGAGTGTATAATCTCAAAAATAGATGCAACATTCGACTCAGAGCTATAAATGGGAAGCTTAATATGTTTTCCTAATTCACAAGCATGACACAAAGCGGACAACTTTGATTTATAACAAAAAATTAAATAACTAGACTCTAAACGACGAAGCACATCTTCTCCATAATGCCCTAGACGTATGTGACACGTAATATGACTAAAAGCAAGCCAAGCAAAGGGGGTGTTGGAGGAGGGTTGGTGGGTAACTGGGTAAAGGTATCCACTGCTGTCACAACAGAGAAGAAGCTTGCGAGTCTAGTAATCCTTCATAGAAAAATCATCTGCATCAAATTCAACAGAAACATCATTATCATGAGTAAATTTGTGAACATAAATTAATTTTTTAATGATGTTAGGTGTGACAAGAATATAATGTAGGTGGAGGGGTTTTTGAGGGGTATACAAAAAGCTATGTCATGTGTTAGTCACATGTATAGATTGATCATTGCCAACAAATACAGATTTATAAATGCTAGAATTACTAACAAAAGTGAGATTACATGTGTTGTCAGCTAAATGAGATGACATGCCAGTATCCATGTTCCAAGAAGTGTCTTGGAGTATCATCGTTTGAAATTCTTGAGGTAACATGATAGGTGTAGTGTAAGCATAACTCCCCAGATAAAACTATTACCTCTTGGCATATCATCTGTCCCGTAAGGAAGCATGTGAGTCGGATAAGAAACTTGTTGGGCTTGTGCTACCGAAAGTTAGGCTTGTTGGGCTGGTACAGCAGTGGCCACATGGGCTTGCGGTAACTGGGCTGAAGGATTAAACTACTAGACAAGATGTTGGACCAATGACTGAACTATTGGGGCTTGTGGCATTGATGGGCCCATTCCAGATTGGTAAAAGATATAGCCCATATTTGGCGTAGATGGACATACGGGACTAACAAAAAGGAACATTAGACATGACAAAATTATGATAACTTGTTGGGCTTGTGGTACCAAAAGGTGGGCTTGCTGGGCTGGTACAGCAGTGGCCACGTGGGCTTGTGGTAACTGGGCCGAATGATTAAACTGTTAGACCAGTGACTGAACTATTAGGGCTTGTGGCATTGATGGGCCCATTCCAGATTGGTAAAAGATATAGCCTATATTTGGTGTAGATTGACATACGGGACTAACAAAAAGGAACAATATGCATGCCAAAATTATGATAACCAAGTACCTCTTGTGCTGCGGAGTTCCTAGTAGACTCACACACGTTCAAAGTTCGACTAGGCGTAGGGGCACTAGAAGCTGTTTTACAGTTGTCCTGGTAGTTGTGGATTTGTCATTCGAACTAGTGTATTGAGGACGAGGACGAGCATCATGAATACCATGAACAAACTTACAAGGGGCCCCATAAGTGCATGTACCACGATGAAAGTGCGACATTCTTTGAGGCCCGAGGTACTCATGGTATTAGTTCGAGCAGTGCTTGCATTCATAGCCACGAGAACAGTTGGTGAAGAGGATGTTGTATGAAAAGACGAATGAGCATTCAATATGTCAAGCACGCCACTTTCTTCAAGAAGAATAATATGGAACATACCCTCATCAAAAGTAGGGAGCTGTTTTCCTTATGACGCGAATGATTCTTGCGACTTCCGAAAACTTGCTACGAACTCCATTTATGGCGTAAGTGACAAGGCTCGAATCCTTCACCGGTGAACCGAGATTAGCAAGGCGATCGGATTTTGACTTGATTGCTTGAAAGTAATCATTCATGGATAAATTCTCAATGGCCATGTTACAGATCTCGTTGTCAAGTGGAATAACACGAGCATCCTTATTATCGTGGAAGATATCCATTAATCATTTCTAAACACCATGTGTGGTAGCACTATCATCACTGATCATGTCCAAAGCTTAGGAGAGAGGAACGAGTACATCAACGTGACAACTATTGAGTCGTCTAGAGTAATGTAAGGGTCAATAGTGGATGTGCTTGGTGTCGAAGGAGCTTCAGATGATGATGAAATTCGTACGTATTTGCAAAACTTTTAAACAAGGCACTCCAAGAATTGTAATATAATTTGTCTAGATCAAGGGGTGTGGGGATACAAGCCTTGATGCTAGCAATCAAATAAGCTTTATCGATTGGTTGCTTAGGTGGAGTAGATCCTGTCATGATGCTATGACGAGTAGTATGCAAAAGCAAGCAAGATAAAATAACATAAAATAATGGCAGGAAGGAAACAATTTGCTTCGGCACTGTAGCAACAGAAAATTGTTGGAATTTAACAATCAAGTTAACCATTAACTCATACGAGTGCGCAGCGGATAGATCGAGTCTAGCATATATAATTAACATACATTAAACACACAATAAGGGACATGAAAAATAAATAGAATACATACCCTTGTAGTCACCCGCAAATGTCACGAAACCAAGTGAATGAAACTAGTGACTAAGTGGTCACCTCTACGAGTGCTCACACAAACACGTCTAACAAGCGCGTCTAGATGCTAGTCTTGAACCCCACGTTACTAACAACAAGTATTGTACTTGTTTGGATCAAAAACACACTCGAACAACCCTTGTTATAAATCACCGAAAACCAATTAAACCCTATTAGGATTTATGTCAATTCGGTAATAACCGAAAACCAACAAAACAAAAAAAACTATTTTCTTGGTTGTAGTTTCGTGATCCAGAAACCTAACCAACAAACTGTCACTTCCGAACAATGGAGAAAAACCTTCGGCTGTGTTTTGTGTTAAAGAGAAGGAAAAG
The DNA here is from genome assembly GCA_026074375.1 of Tanacetum coccineum. Taxonomy (NCBI): domain Eukaryota; kingdom Viridiplantae; phylum Streptophyta; class Magnoliopsida; order Asterales; family Asteraceae; genus Tanacetum; species Tanacetum coccineum. The sequence continues at coordinate 24,882 of BQNB010087874.1, read as the reverse complement.
GAATTATATAGTCTTTTTTTTGTTGTGAAGTGTATTCTCGTGTGAATCACCAGAGGGAGGACAGGAGGACATGTGTGTTTTTATAACCCTCAATTCTAGTGTGATAAGATTTAAAAAACTAATGGTTTTACTCTTATCAAAAATCCTCAAACCTTATCACATAAACTTCAATTTTATCAATTATCTTCTTGCTTATCTTTCCGCGTTCAACGAATATAGACCCTCTAGAACTTCCAAATGCGGCTTCCTTATGACCAGCCACATGAACTTCTTGTCTAGTAGTCTATCTTGGTCCTATGGTTCTCATTTTGAATTACGTAACGTAAGTTAAACGACTCTATGTGTTGTTAACGTCAGTGTGCCACCAATAGGTCTCTCACTTCTGTCGTACATTGCGTAATCCAACTAACATAAAACCAACAGCTCCCACTGGGAGTTGGAGTAGCGACTAGCACATATTACTAACGACGGTAACGTCTAGCAAACATCACATTCGTTTTAAAACCCGAAGTGTATGAGATCAAAGTTTCATAAACATTCTCAGTAGCATGGTTATTTTTTTGTCTTGCTATAATCATCCCTTTGTTCAAATACTCATTAAACATGGATATAGATTCCTAATAATTACATGTGTGTGTTTTAATCTTTTAGTTCTCGTTATAGAATTCAATAAGATCTACCAATGTAATCAAGAAATCAACTTGCATTATCCCTTTGGGTTCGCCAAACTAATTATGCTGATTAATTTGGAGAGGCGCCAAAGGTATTTCTGAACATATTCAAGTGGAGGAAACAAAATTCTTTGTTGAATACAAGTGATTGTGAATGCTTGCTTCACATCTTTCCAATATTAGACTTTATACACGACCTTTTTCAGGAAAGCAGTTTGACATGGAATTAAAAACGTGATATCCACACATACCATAACTTGTTTTGTATTATCAAGTCTAAGGATGACTTAACTAACATATTCAAACTTATCTTATGAGCAACGGTTCAATAAAATAATCTATCGATGTTGGGGATATCCAATACGAATCCCTTGTGAGTATACTATGAGTTTGGTTGGGAAACCATCCATATATTCAACGGGAATCTTTCAATATAAAATATAACCAACAATAACATTTGCCTTTTTTTACATACTCCCATATTGTTAACGACAATGGACATATTTAGAATGATAAAATCTTTCAAGGATTGATATGCAAATACTGACAAAACATTGTTTAGATGTATGATTAACAATTAACTCGTATCTTTATTCATCAGAAAAATAAAATTGTCTTTACCATCCCAATTATCAAATGTACTAATAAACACAGATTTACATGAAAAAACTACTAGTGAAAGCATTCCACTATTCCTAGTTAAGTTCTGACTGCTTAGGAGAAAGCCATCGTGTTTGTTTACGGATCAGCTAGTGTCTTCTGTGTGAATTTTTCATTTACAAACTTTATGGTCACATTAGTCAATAACTTCTGGGAGGTAGTGAACTTTGGACGGTAATGTCTTGCACCTTTAGTGATTCCAGATCATTAGTATAGCATTGCTTCCAGTATTTTCACAATACATTAATGGGTTTTTCAATTGTAGGGAACAACACGGAGCCCTGAAATGAAGAGGGGAAATGAATTTTTAACCCATATACAGCTTCCTTGAAGATCAAAAGGAGCAATACTACTCTAGCTTCTGCAGTGAATGTGTGTGTGTGTAAATGCTTTGCTTGGCTACTCATCCAGGCAACTGCACCTACCATCCTTTCAAATCGAAAACATAATCCCAGTAGAGACATTAGAGGTATCAGCAATCCGTACAGTAGCCAGATCAGGTGTTGCAAGAAACCCTGAGCTCTCGTTTTAGATCAACCTCGTAAACTAGATACATGTCCTTGTTATTACCTGAGATACTTCAGAGTTTTTGACATAGTCCAGTGAAGATACTGGAATTTGTTGGAATTCGGCTTGTAATGTTCTGAGCGAACAAAATCAGGATGGCGAGTACATCTCACCAGCATTACATATAGAACCTCACTAGCGAGGCATATCGGAACATTTGCCATGCGCTTCTCTTCAGCAGGTGGTAGCAGGACCTTGTGATTTAACTCAATCTAACTTATCCTGCATGGGGTTTCTCCCCACGTTTGGAATTCTCCATGTGAAAACGCTTTAAAGATTTTCTTCGATTTAAGCACTTTGGACATAAGCAAACTCAACCGTTCGTGATCTATCTCTATGATCTTGATTCCAAGATTATGCAGCTTCACCGAAAATCTTTCATGGCAAAACACTTTCCAAGATATGATTTTACACCTTGTAACATTGAAATTTGATTTTCCATGATAATTATGTCATCGACATCAAGTTAGGAAGTAAACATAATCCATCTAGCTTTTGATATAACACATGGCTCATCAGCATTTTGGGATAAAACCAAATTTCTTTATATCATCATCAAAACGCTTATTCATTGCCTTGATGCTTGCTTTTAAAGCCCATAAATGGAACGTTTCTGCTTGGCATACTCGGTTTGATATTTTGGGATTGACAAATCCTTCAGGTTGCTTCCATGTATACCTCTTCATTGTGATACCATTAGGAAGGCAGGTTTTGACAGCCATTTGCCTAATCTCATAGTCTTTAGTACGCGGCTATGGTATTAGAATTCCTCATAGCTCTAATGGTCTGCCAACAGGTGAGAATGTTTCCATAACACAATCCCTGGGGTTTGAGTATAGCCCTTCGCCACAAGACGAGCTTTATAGGTGAGTACAGCTCCATCCATGTGGTATTTTTGTTTAAAGAGCCACTTGCTACCAACGGTTTTGCCATTAGGAGGAAGTTCAACCAAGATCCATACTTCGTTGTCTTTCATGGATTGCATTTCCACATTCATAGCATTAAGCCATTTATCAGACTCAGGGTCTAACAATGCAGCTTTATAGTTAGCGGGTTCACCGAGATCCCCTAACTCATGTTCCTCAGCATCGATGTATAAAACACATGCGATCTGTGGGGCACGTAGTGTCTGTGGACTAGATGGAATGATATCCTTTGTGGTTCATCCATTTTAGATTCATATCTTCATGATTTAAGCTCAGTGTCTATAGAAGGATGCGTATCTTCTTATTGAATTAATTTCAAGATCGCTAGACTCCCACTTGCTTCTTGTTTCTATAAGATTATTCTTTGGAATTCACATTCGAGCACAAGGACTTTGTTCTCGGGTGTGAGTAAGTAGAAAAAGATATCAAAATTGTTTCCTTTGGGTATCCTTATGAGATTACACTTAATAGACCTGGGTTCTAACTTGTCAGGCTGGTACGAGTATCTCTGCTTCAACAAGTGCCTCACAACCCCAGACTTTTAAGTAAGACAACTAGGGGTCTTGCCCATGCATACCTGTATGGTGTCTTTTCAACCTTCTTAGTTGGAACCATATTGGAATGCGTTTTTTGTGCAAGTCTCCAAGAGCATAATCCCAAAGGACCTTAGGAAGAGTTGTTTGACTCTCATTAGATCGAACCAATATCCTAGTAGGGTTCTGTTTCTCTCCGACACACCATTGTGTTGTGGCGTGTAAGGAGGAGTACGATGGGCGATAATCCCATGCTCCTTTAGATGATCCAAAAACTCTTGACTCATATATTCGCCTCCACGATCAGACGTTTAGCGATTTTTATGGTCTTGGCCGAGTTGATTTTCTACTTCCTTCTTGATAACACTTTGAAAGTTTTCAGAACATTAATGTTTATGCTTTAACAAGTTAACAAAACCATAACGACTAAAGTCGGTCAGTGTAAAGTGACGAAGTAGTCTGCTCTTGCCTTGAAGTGATCTTAACTATGGGCCAACATACAACGGTGTGTGTATTTGTCCAAGTAAGTCTTTGGCCCTTTTCAACTTGATGTGTGTTAAGGTTTTCTTGCCATCTTTCCAGACATACAAGGAACGTATTTTTCAAATGCCCTAAGGTCAGTTGAATTAGGGAAGTCCTGTTTTATGTTTGCAACTTTTCAATGCGTTTCTTGCTGATGTGTCCAAGACGACAATGCCACAAGAGAGCAGAGTCCAAGTCTAGTTTGGCTCTTTTGTTGCTAACAGTATATATAGAATTTTCATTTGTATAAGAATTAGACAAATTAATTTCAAAAATACCATCCCTTGGGATAGCACTAAAATAAAACATGTTATTACCCAGAATTGAATTGTCTTATTCACGAAGAGCGGTTAATAAAACCAATCTTCGTACAAAACGGGAACCTGAAATTACTCCTTCTTGTATTGAAGGAGATAATGACAATTGTTCAAAACAATAATAATCGCTAGGGAGAGATTAAATCAAAGTTGCAAATTGCTTATACTGCTTCACGTTGACCTTTGCCACGTACAAGCGAGAAGCCCCCGGCTTCTTCAGTTTCCTACTTGCCCTTTAGACCTGCGGTGTATTACAAATGATTAGTACACACCAACCAGTTGTCATAGATCATGATCATTTAAGGAAGGTATTGAGTTCTCTGACGAAGATACCGAACTACCCACCTGTCCAGAGGCTGTTTTCCTTTTTATGTGTTCTTTTTCTTCTTTAGCAAACTCGGCCTAAGTACTGAGGGACAGTCCTTCTCCAATGTCATGTCTCACCACTCTCACGAAGATTGAGTCCTTTGCGGGATTCTTCCTCTTGGATCGGACGGGGGAATCTTGGGCTTGGGAGCAAAAAGCGTGCTTATGTTTATCCCATTTTTCCCTTGATTTTGTCTGCCAGCCTTGAGGGTTGCAGTTTGTTGGCGTTTTACCTTTCTGGACATATACCAGCTCAATTGCATGTAGAGAGGTTTATTGTCTTAGGAGCGTTTGTTTTTGGGCAGTTTAAGAGTTTGCTCATGGGAGCTTCTAGCATAGCTGACTCGTTAACTGTTTCCCAGGATATGCATGTTGTAATACTGCACAAACCCGTCAAATTCCTTGCGTTTTAGACGATAAGAATCGACTCTCAGCATAGGCAAGTGTCACGGGTGCCCCAAACGCTCTAGATTGTCAATATAGCCCTTCATTCTCAGAAACATAAGAAAACGGAGCTAAATGACTGCCCTCTTCCTAGTAAGGCGTGAAAATCCCGCGTAGTCTGTAGAATAGAAGCTCCTGTCTGACTTGCTGGGCAAACAGAGCTTTTAATCTCTTTAGCAGTGTCATTAGCATGGAGAGTTTCTTGTTTTCGTTGGATCTCTGGCTCCATGGTACAGGATGCATCGAGTCCAGCATTCTTTTTGATCCTTTAACCCAAGCTGTTTTGGCTGCAAGGATTTCAGGCGAGCATACTTGCTGTCAACGCAAGGAGCTTACAGGAGCAGGAGGAGTGGCTTGCTTAGGTAATAACAACTTATCATCAATTGATATTACAATCCTAAGTTCGTCTAATACAATCAATAAAGTTGGGTCATGTCAGTTTTTGTTCTAGAAGACGCCCTGATGAATCCGAATTGTTAGCTGACGAGGTTGTCGTCTACACTTGTGAAAAGTTCTATTATTTTGTATAGTCAGAATTAAATTTTAAAGGGAATTAACTACCCAAATAATTAATAATAAGACTAAGATCCCTCCAATTGGACCTCCACTTATTACAGACAGGTGCTGACCAACGTGTAAAAAAGTAGGGCAAGAGGTATGGGACCGATCGTTAATTGCATGGAATGGCAACTTTTAGATTTATGAGACTAATGAAATTAGAAACTTTTTAGTAATGTCCCAAAAGCATATTGGTAGCATCTTTGCTCGGGTACGAGGTGTCTGTCCAGGATGGAAATCGATTTATGTCCTCAAAAAATCAGATCGTGCGAAAATTGATATAGGTGCTGACCTATGAAAAAATTGCCATGGGGTTGGCACAAGGCCCTTAGGTTTCTGAACCAGTAGAAGTCAAGCAAAGGCACCGTGTTCTAGGTTTTGGCTGGCATAGACTAAAACTTCATTTAAGGTTTATACTACAATAAATGTGATTAAGTTGGTACATGAGCATGCAAATCATCTTGTAGCACCAAAGTTAAGAAACCATTTTGTTAACTTTTGGTATAGCAATTCATTTAGTCAAATGTTCACGGGGCTCCATTTATGAGCACAAGAAGCGGAAGAAAACAGGGTCAGCACGAAGCGTATTAAAACCTGACTTTATTTGGGGATTCTATACTTCAACCCGGTTAAACTTCTCTTTGAGTTTGTCCATGAGGGTGAGCCATATTCCCATATTGACTAATGATGTATGTATGTTAAGAAACCCCTTTTGTTAACATTTAGTTTTATTGATGCCAATATGGTTGGTATTACAAATTGATCAACCTTATTGTACTACTCTTAGTCCGAAGACAAAGTAATTCCATCCAATAATTCCTCATTGCCGAAGCATGTAGTGGGGCGGGGAGAAAATTAAAGATCAATTTCCAACCCATATCGCGCATGTAAACTAAAGCTTCACAAGAATCATATTTTATTTTCATAATTTATGTCCATATTTAATTTGTCCACAAACCCCGGTTTACGCAAATATCACATTTTTGGTCCACAAGGAATAAGATTATGTGGTGTAATATTAGACATGTTCAATTCCAAATTACTCTATAAGTATTAGTCCGGTTTAAGAGTTTCATAAATCTATATTTTGCATTTGTGAATAGGGACTCAAGGCTTACTCACATTCATATAAGAAATTAAAACAGACATAAAAATTGGATTGAAAATTGTGGAACAAACTCTCTTATAATGGAAAGCAGTAAAGAGTAAATCACATAATGTACTCGAGTTCTCAAAAGATGTCTTCCAATTGGAGTACCATTAGGACTCTCACTTGGTTTTTGCTAAGGGCTAGTTGCACACATACATCTTATAACATGATTGCGTGAGTCTTTACTAGCCGAGATAAAACAAGAATAGATTAACATAGCAACTTAATTAACATTTAATTTTTAATCTATACTTCTTTTTATCATTTTATGTTTGTGTTCATTCTAGGTTGGTTATTTAGTTATGGCAAGGATTGCATGTCGTTGCCATAATTTACAATAGAAACAAAAACTAAAACCAATTACATGCAGCCTAGCGTGTTTTAAATGTTTTGTAATACAGTATTACTAAACTAATGAATCGTTGTGATGCCACTGTTGGAATTATACAATCAAGTAACCATTAACTTATTTTCGAAGTGAGGCGCGGGATAGATCTAGTCTAGCATATATAATTAACATACATTAAACACACAATAAGGGACATGAAAAATAAATAGAATACATACCCTTGTAGTCACCCGCAAATGTCACGAAACCAAGTGAATGAAACTAGTGACTAAGTGGTCACCTCTACGAGTGCTCACACAAACACGTCTAACAAGCGCGTCTAGATGCTAGTCTTGAACCCCACGTTACTAACAACAAGTATTGTACTTGTTTGGATCAAAAACACACTCGAACAACCCTTTGTTATATTTTCACCGAAAAACCCAATTAAACCCTATTAGGATTTATGTCAATTCGGTAATAACCGAAAACCAACCGAGATTAGCAAGGCGATCGGATTTTGACTTGATTGCTTGAAAGTAATCATTCATGGATAAATTCTTAATGTCCATGTTACAGATCTCGTTGTCAAGTGGAATAACACGAGCATCCTTATTATCGTGGAAGATATCCATTAATCATTTCTAAACACCATGTGTGCTAGCACTATCATCGCTGATCATGTCCACAAGCTTAGGAGAGATGACCGAGTACATCCACATGACAACTAATGAGTCGTTAGAGTCATGTAAAGGGTCAATAGTGGATGTGCTTGTGGTGTCCGAAGGAGCTTCAAGATGATGATGAATGTCGTACGTTTTGCAAAAACGTTTAAACAAGGCACTCCAAGAATTGTAATTTAATTTGTCTAGATCAAGGGGTGTGGGGATACAAGCCTTGATGCTAGCAATCAAATAAGCTTTATCGATTGGTTGCTTAGGTGGAGTAGTAGATCCTGTCATGATGCTATGACGAGTAGTATGCAAAAGCAAGCAAGATAAAATAACATAAAATAATGGCAGGAAGGAAACAATTTGCTTCGGCACTGTAGCAACAGAAAATAAGAGGTCGAGTTTGGTTAGGGTTTATTTATGGGAGGATCTTTAGGCTTTGATACCATATTAGAATTAGAATTTGATTTATTCCTCATAAAACAATAATCATTAACTGAATCGTTATATATACAAAGCACTTCATTGAATCATTGAATCGTTATATATTCAAAGTACTTCATTGAATCGTATGAATCGTTATATATACAAAGTACTTGTATCATTGAATCGTTATATATACAAAGTACTTCATTGAATCGTATGAATCGTTATATATATCACAAGGCAAAGCAAACAAATGGGCTAGGCCCGAATACCAACTTGACAAATAATATAATGAACGTATGAATCGTTATATATGCAAAGTACTTGTATCATTGAATCGTTATATATACATTATCTATATACTAAAGGAGTAAAGGTGGTTTAAACCGACGTACTTTTTTGTCATTTTGGACCCACGCGTTTTTTCTTGGCCCATTTGCTTTGTCCAGCCCATGTAGTCCAAACTCATTAAATAAAAAATAATACTACAAAACTTACCCTCAAACTATGAAACAAGTTACGAAACTACCTTAAACTTTTAGTTATTTACGACTTTTTATATAACAAACTTTATTTATCAAATATGTAACATATATCTACCGATTCATTCATTAAAAAAATACAGCTGAAAAGATCTTCCAGTTGCGAACAAAACAAGCCTAATATTGCAATGTTTTTAACTTACGTACGATTTTATAACAAAACGTTAACGTTTAATATATATTTTCGAAAAAAAGTTTCAAAACACACTCCTAAACTAACTAATAACTTTAAAATAAACCACATGGGTCAAAGACGTGCAATTCTATGTAAGTTTGAGTTATATAAATAACCGTATATTTTTTGTTATTTACGACTATTTTATATAATAAACTTTATTTGTCAAATATCTAACAGATATCCGGCATTTTCTTTAGTAAAAAATATATCGATGAAAAGGTCAACCAAAGAAAAATATATAAGCCCGCCACTCATTTCTAAAGCAAGCACAATTATCTAAATACAACCTCATAACAGAATGTCAAATATATAACACGAAGAAGACCAAATTCATGAAAAAAATCGCACTTTAAAAAAAATACACGCCACATCAAAAATGTTGCCCCGTCGCAACGCGCGAGTCAATTCCACCTCGTTATATATACAAATTATATCATTGAATCGTATGAATCTTTATATATACAAAGTATACTTCGTGTGATACAAGGCGAAGCATATGAATCGTTATATATACAAAGTACTTCGTGTGATACAAGGCGAAGCAAACAAATGGGCTAGGCCGAATACCAGCTTGACAAATAATAGGTAGAACTACAGTAATAAAGAATATAACAAATAATATAATGAACTACAGTAATAAAGAATACAACCACAGACTATTATCTTATATAATATAAGATAAATTTTTTGCATTTAATGGGCTGTATTAATGATCCCGCAACCAAGTTATCTACTCATAAACTGCGTTGTGTAGAGGTGATGATCCACGGTTGAGTAATGGCTCATTTACACATCCATGAATGCAGGCAGTTACGAAATACCAAAGATGCCCGGAGTTAATTACCATTCAATCAGATCGAGTTTCTTCCGGTACCTCTCAACATCCCTCATTCACAAATCTCGCAAATTCCATCTTCTAAAGTCTAAACTCACAAATCTCACATAGATGACATAATGGTTCCACAATCTAAATCTCAATTTTTTATGTTTCAAAGAGATTTGAGTGATGTTATAGATGAAGGTCAATATGTTGCTATTGCTGATTTATATATGACGATTTACACATGCGGTTTATTGTTTGTGGGAACATAATATAATTGTAGGATGTAGATTAAGTATTTGATGAAATGCCTTTTTAAGTATAAGTTATGATTCATTGTGTTTTTTTTCAGGTGAAAGAGGTCTTTCAAACTAGCCATATGTTGTGTCGGCAGATTAAAGCGTGGAGGATCTCATTTGTATCAACTAAGGTAACCATACTTTCAAAGTCATGTAATATTTAATCTCATCCATTTACTTCAAAGTATCAAGTCACCTTATTTATCGTTTTATTCTTGAAACCTATATGAACAGTGATGTATCACAGGTAGTATTGGTGACAATATAATTGTAGTTATTTACGTTATAATTTCTAAACTGGACAGCTTAGAGTAGATTTCTAAGTTAAGTTAACATGACACATCACTTTTCTAATTGGCGAATTATCAAGTCACCTTATTTATAATTTCTAAACTGGATAATTTAGAGTAGATTTTCACTAATATGAACATGTGGGTAAAATTTTCCAGGTATTTGGAGCGTTTGTTTTTTCTCAGCCTCGGGAGCCAACTAGGATTAATTCGCCATTCTGCGTGAGTAGGTGACATTACGAGTCACAAAAGGGTAACCACGGGTATAATGTAGACTGCAATTGGTGTAATAGCACATGACATGCCAAATGTTTTATGCCATGTATCTAATTGAGCAAGAAACATCAAGGAAAGTTGCGACTAAAAGCTACATTAGCTGATATAACATATATGTAATGTAATGTCATTTCCTCCTGTTTAGTGTCTATACCTTTTTTTGTTAATTTATATAGGACATTAGATAAAACAATATAAAACTTAGAGATGGAATTAGCTGTAGATTGGTCGATGCAGGAATCTATTGTGAATGGATCTCTCATATCAGAAGAAGACACGAGGAGTAGAGTTAAAAGGAAAAAGTGTTTAATGGTTGTTGGTGTCAATACTGCTTTTAGTAGTCAAAAAATAAGAGGTTCATTGCGGGCTACTTGGATGCCCAAGGTTCATGACAGTCCATTAAATAGTGTCTTAAGTTTCTTTTCTTCTTTTGTGCAATTTGTAACTTCAGATTTTGTTTGCTGTGAATTATATAGGTGAAAATCAAAAGAAATTGGATGAGGATTGGTGTAGATAATTATATACACGTAAAATGATAAAAGTATAAAAAATTACCAAACTACCCTTGAGGACAAGGGAAGAAAGGAAAATTCTCACAATTATATATAATAATACGAATATTTACCGGTAAGTGATTACCGGGTCGTATTCCTCGAAGATTTATGAAATTGAGACCACGTTTGTTATTTGGACAATGATTTGAATTGGTTCAGAGATGATTTGTTTTCTAAAATCCTAAAAGTGAGCAAATTAAAGGACAATTAAACCTAACTTTAATTACGGGAAATTAAACTTTAACTAAAAACACAAAACGGGAACCCTAAACGGTGATTAAAAACCCTAAATTTCCAAAATTTAATCCAAAATGAA